>SNQJ01S0009600.1:92565-182451 GCA_010110895.2 Picea sitchensis | reverse complement strand
AAAACGTTTATTAAGTTGCTTATGAAATAGCAGCTGTTGAAAGTAATGAACCGTTACCAAATCTACTTAGAAAACTCGGGCCTGAGTAGTTCGATTTCGGGAGAATTCCCGTTAACCGTAGATCTCGGGCGGACCACCCGATATCCGTTAGATTCCTGGGAAGGTGCGAGGGAGTTAATCCTTTGAACCCCCAGCAAGTCAAGGACTCATCGGGAAATCGGGCTTCGGAGTTTGTGGAGGTAAGTGTTCCTTACCCTTTTGAAATCGAGAATAGCGATTTCCCGATTCAATCGGGACCGTTGATCGAACGACGGGACACGTGGTAAAGGACCTCGGGATTTCGGGGTTCGGCACTCGGGAATTCCTGATGCAAGGGATTAACGACAAGAGAACTCGCGATTTCACGAACCCCGATAGCGAGAGGTAACCCCACCGGTACGAACCCACGTACCTCGGGATATCGGAGTTCGGGACTTCGGGGTTTTCAATACCTCGAACCACTGGTATCGTGGATTCGCGATCCGCGAAATCTCGATGGTGACGTGGCAGCTCGAGCCCTGTAAGCGTTAATAGAATACACGTGGCGCCATAGCGTCATATCGGGCTTTCGGCATTCGGAGGTTTAAGGGAGGAGTGAACATGACACTTAAATCGCCGATTTTCCGACCGGGAAATTACCGACAGAGATGGAAGCATTGACCCTTGACCATCGGAGTTCGAGACTTGGAAGGTCCTGTGCCTGGTGCAACAGGGCTCGCGAACTCCCGACCGGCAATTTCCCGATTTCCACAAGTATGTGGGTCCAAGCCATTAAACAATGTGAGTAGCGGAATCCCGACGGAAGAAGTTCCGAAGGCCAACGATGGTTGAAGTTATTGTCTCAGTTAGGATTTAATTTGGTTATGATTAATAAATGATGTTTAGAACTTTTAGGTTGTTACACTTACCAACGATGCACAACTTGAAATTGCGGAGTTTTGGTTACGAGTTAAATCACTCCCAAGTTGTGGTTCTACAACCATCCTTGATCGTTGATCTTCTTCGATAATCTTCACAACCATTGGATCACTTTAAGTGGAAGGATAGGCTAAGAGGGGCTAAAGGGTTGAGAATTTGATTATCCAAATACTCGTCAGCTGTCGGATCAAACTTGAATTCCCGTCAACCATCATATCATTTTAAAGTGGAAGGATAGGATAAGCGAGGTAAAATCTTTGAGATATCATTTATGCGAATTTTCGTCAGCCGTTGGATCATTCTAAGTGGAAGGACATGATAAGTTAGAAGATATGCATCGTAGACAGATCGAGCCATCGATCCAAGATCATGATCGAAGAAAAACATTTAGTTTGGGTAACAAGATGCGAGGAGGTTACGCTCCGGAAAAATATCACTTCAGAGTTTTCAGTTTGAGATTTGAAAAACCCAAAGCCCGAAGAGCCGAAAATCGGAAATGAATAAGGACCATCGGATCTAGAGAACATACGATGACCATTAGATTAGGGAGATCTACATCAACATATCACGTCAATAAACCTCATCCGCAAGAACATGTGGCAGACCACGTTAGCAAAGGACATATGGGAGATCACATCAGCAAACCACGTCAGAAAGGATATGTGGCAGACCACGCCAGCAAGGATGTGTGGCAGACCATGTCAGCAAGGACATGAGTCGTCCGATCTGAAAGATCACTTCGGGTGTATTCTCAACCGTTGATCGTAGTACAATTGAAGGATAGTGTAAGTTTGAAAATTTGAAATACCGAAGTTCCGAAGGGCAAAGTTCCGACAACCTTCCATATCAATGTTTTATTAAGTCCTAGCCGTCGGATTCAACAATGAAAGGATGAGTGTAAAGATAAAATCTAACCATTGATTTGTTTCCGTGAAATAAACCGTCCGATTTGGTTGAAAGGTCAAATACTTGAAGAAGATAAGGATTGTCGATCTGTAGGAGGACACACATCAACAGATCGTGTACTCTGGTTGGAATACTCTGGGAAAAGGCAAAGGAAGGAAGAAAGTTGAGAGTTGAGATTCTCGAACCTCAAAAACCCGAAGTGAATCTCAACCGTTCAATTCGAGAAGACCATGTGTCGATATATCGTGAACTCTGGGTGGAAGCATCGTGGAGAAAGAGGAGTTTGAGAATCAAGACTCCTGAATCCGAAAAGGAAAAATTGATCCTATCCATCGATTTGGAGGGCCACATGTCACTTGGTCATTAAGAGTAAGGATCGCGCATGTACAAAGGAAAGAAGGAAGGAAATGAAGATAGATCGGAGCCGTTGATCAAAGGAGCACCATCAAGATCGTGAGATCGACAGTCCCATTGCATTGCAGGGTCAGAACATGCTCATGTCTTAATTTTTCATGAGCAGGCCGCAATTGAAACCACGGTTTTGGAGAAAGGGTACATGCCAACTAGAGGTGGATTGCGGGGAGAAAAGAAGTTGATCCCAAACCACTCTTGGATGTGCCTGCAATCATTCTCTTAGGAAAGGACATAGCCCGAGGTCACATGTGATAGGGGGCTAACAAGAAGAGAGCTCGCACCCACAATCACGTGATCACGAGAGACCATCACCAAAGGTCATATCAAGAAATGGAGCTAGCACTCACAAGATTGAATTCAGGAAGAACCTTTTGAATAGGAATTTGGTCACCATCGATGTTCACTTGAAAGGAAGGGGCTTATCCAAAAAATCTAGTGCCCACTGTGAAGTTTTTCTCAGGGAGGGAAAAGGCGCCAAAGGGATGCGCGTGTGAAGGTTCTCTCCGTAACTGCTAGAACAGAGTCATTTCATATTCCAGAGAATTCAAAGAGCTTCAAGGTGACTGCTATAGGTGCTGAAGCGTCTCGAGGTAACTGCCAGTGAAATGAAAACTCTTCATAGAAACAATTGATAGATGGAAAATTTTCAAAGACTATAACTGCCAGAGAAGCCAAAGAATCTCAGGATAATGACCATTGATGAAGAACAGACTCATCATTATCGCCAGAGAGGACAAAGAGTTGAATGTATTATCTGGCAGAGGACTTGGCATGATAAATATACATATACCAAAGAAGGTATGGTTTCTTCTTTTGATAGTTATTCATGCGGGTAGAAGTAGGCTATGCGCAGGAGCTGAAGCGCACAAAAGAGGCGTAGCACAGAGAATGGAAATGGTGCACAAAGCATAAAATGCAGAAGAAATACATAGAACAAAAATGTATATCTAAGAGAGGAAGAGAAAGACTAGGTGTGCATGCAGAGACAGAGCAGAAGAAAAGAAATCTCAAGAAGATGTGAGCAGGAAGACACTGATGCAGGTAGAGCAAAGCAGTGTAGAAGAACAGTGATGAGACTGGTAATTCATTGATAAACACTATATCACTGTAATAAATTTCAGTAACAAATATTTATGTCTCAGGGTGTTAGGGAGGTGCTAGGTAGGACTGTTGTCCTCAGAGTTTCAAGTGGGTGATTTAACACACGGAGTTGTAGCTAGAAAAACCAGGGTGGTAGGGTGGTGCAAGGGAGAACTAGTGTTCTCTGTTATATAAGTTGGTTCCTGTGTAACTGGAAGTATATGCTTCCATCCAGTTGGTGTCAGAACACAAAGGGAGTTGGTTCTTCCTTCTAGTGGGTGCTAGAGAAACCAGAGAGTTGGTTCCCTCAGCAAGTTGATGCTTGTAAAATAGAGGTGGTAGCCTCAAAAGGAGTTGGTGCTCATAAGAATGATAATGTACAGAAAATAAAGACTACTTATCATATCAAGAAGAAGAGGTTTTCTCCCTTTATGGGTTTCCTCAGGAATATATGTCTCTTTGTATTTCATGTGTGTGATTGATGTTGAATACTCTATTTCTTACTTCCCTGAATTATTGTGATCATCATTGAGTGTTTTGTAATGAGTTTAAAATGGGCATAATTGTTTAAGCATAGTAACAACTAATTAACGCCTCGATTGTGTAGTAATTCCAACAAATATGGTATTAAATTGGGTTCTTTATTTAAAGGTAGATCCGGTACCCCCCCCCTCTCAGTTGTCTTAGTAATTCCAACAAATGGTATTAGAGTGGGTTCCTTTTATTTAAAGGTAGATCAGTAAGATTAAACATGAAAATTCATGAAGGAACTTCAACCAATAAGCCCCCCCTGTTCAATGGAACAAACTTTGCCTTTTGGAAAGTTAGGATGAGAACCTACATAATGGCTTTAGGTACCGATGTCTGGGATGTGGTAGAGACTAGTTATGTAAAGCCAATTGTACTAGATAATAAGGATGACAAGCTAGAATTTAGCTTCAACACTAAGGTTATGAATGTTATTCTGAGTGGGCTTGCAGAAGAATAATTTGTAAAAGTTATGCACTTAGAATATGCCAAAGAAATGTGGGACAAACTCATTAGCAGTTATGAAGGTAATGATAAGGTAAAGGATGCCAAGATTCAAACCTATAGATTACAGTTCGAACAACTAAAGATGAATGAGGATGAAACAGTTAATAAATTTTTCTTAAGATTTGAGGAGCTTGTGAATTCCATGAAGGGTCATGGTGAGAAGATTGAAGACATATTTTTAGTTCATAAAATTTTGAGATCTATGCCAGATAGGTTCAACACAAAGGTCTCTGCTATAGAAGAACGTAATGATATAAAATCTCTACCTTTTGATCAACTTATAGGAACGTTGACTGCATATGAAATGAGGATAGTTAAAGATAAACCCACCTCTAGAGAAGCATCATTTAAAGAAGATAAGAATGAGGATTATGAGCCTGATGAAATTGAAGCAAAATTTGTGAGAAGACTAAAGAAAGGATCAGACAAGTATCAAGGTAAGTTGCCCTTCAAATGTTTTAACTGTGGAAACATAGGTCATTTTTCATCTAAGTGTCCACACAAGAAGAAGGATGAGAACTCTGAAGATTAAGAGAAGTACAAATCCAAGAGATTTGCTAAAAAGAAAAGTTTATGTGTAAACAATGATGACTTTTCAGGAGACACAGATAGTGACTCTTCTTGTGAAGATAAAGTTAATGAATTTATGCTTATGGCCAAAGAGGATTATGATAATAAGAGCACAAGAAGTGATGTTAATGACGAATAAGTTGTTTTTGATATGGAATGTGAACTAATCGGTGCTTTAGAAGAGATTGACAGACTCAGACTTAAGAAGAGAAAAAAAAAACAGTTGTTGATGCAGTTTGAAAAAAATGGTAAAAAACCCGATGAAGACTTTTCCCTACTAAAATTGGAGTTATAAGAGGCAAAGAAAATAGAGGACACTCTGAAACAACAGTTATCAGAGAAGAAGGCAAGAATTGAAGCCTTGGAAGAAGAGGTAGTAAAAAATAGGAAAGAGATGGAGAAGTTTAAAGCATTATATCTCCAAAATATTCCAAGCATTAAAGCCTCAACAGAAATAAATGACATTCTGAGCAAACAAAGATCTCCTTTGTTGAAGACTAGTTTAGGCTATGTAAGTGGTTCAAGCAGCAAAGAGACAGAAAGTAAAGAGCCAGTAAAGATGATCAATTTCCAAGTCAACAAACAATCAGACCATGTGAATACTCTGTCACCAACAACTAATTAGGACAAGATGATCCCTGATAAAAAACTAAGACATCAGAAGATGGAGAAACAAATGCCAAGAAGAAGGCCATCCTTCAGGTACTAAAATTTATTCCATGGTTACTGTTTTTACTGCTCTAATTTTGGTCATAAGATTGCAAATTGTCAAATTAAGTTTAGAGACATGCAACTGAGGAGATCAAGAAACAAACAATCTTTGCAACATAGAACTAAACAACCAATGAGTAGACAACGTTGCACCAATATCTTTGACCTATTGAACGATGATATTGAATGTTATAACTGTTATAACTTCGGCCACAAAGCTCCAAATTTCCATCTGAATAATTACAAAGCAGATCCAAGGATAAATCTCTTAGCTCGAAATGCCAACACATTGAAAAAGAAAGATAGTGAAAAATGTGGTCTAGTACTTTCAACTCAAAAACAAAAATACCTCTGGAATATAGATAGTGGATGTTCCAAGCACATGACTGGAGACAAGGATAAGCTTATGTCTATAAGAAAAAGAAAAATAGGAAATGTGACCTTTGGAAATGAGGAACTACGTAAAATCAAGGGTAAAGGGATGGTGAGTTTGAGTAATGGCAAAGGAGATGCCCAGGATGTTTTTCTTGTAAATGGTCTGAAACATAATTTGCTCAGTGTAATTAAAATGTGTGATAGAGGGTGTGAAGAGGTGTTCACTTCCAAATATTGTAAGGTAAAGAATGTAAACTCATGACAAGTGGCGGCTAAAGACACAAGGATAGATAATAATGCATGTGTGATGGAAGAAGATAGAAAAGAGTGTCATCTAAGAAAACATGATGAAAGTTGGTTATGGCATAGGAGATTTGTACATATAAACTCTAACCACTTAATCAAGCTCAAAAATCTTGAGGCATTAAAAGATCTTCCAAAATTATCAAAGCCACTAGATCATGTGTGTAAACCCTGCCAAGTAGGAAAGCTAACCAGGACACGGTTTAAATCCAAAGAGATCTACATCAATAGAGAAACCACTCCAATTAGTTCATATGGATTTATGTGGATCATCAATACAGGAAGGCACAGGGAAGGAAAACTACTTCATGTTGATCATTGATGATTACTCAAGACTCACTTGGGTTGCTTTTCTCAACAAAAAAAAAAACTAAAGCATTTGAGAAATTTAAAACATTTAAAGATTTAATTGAGAATCAAATAGGCAACAGGTTAAAAGCAGTAAGATTAGATAGAGGAGGAGAATTTATGTCAAGTGATTTCAAGGAATTATGTGATAAACATGGGATCAAGAGAGAATACACAATCCCAGGAACTCCACAACAAAATGGAGTAATTGAGAGGTTGATGAAGGAATCCTAGTAAGAGAGGTGAGCAATATTGAGTCTGCTATAGAGGGCACAGTTGAAGTTGAAGATGAATAGGTCCAAGAATGAGAAGGAGAAGACTCTGAGTTAGATACAAATACTCTGCAGGACTTAAATAAGAGAGTCCATCCTGTCAGGGGGAGTATGTGTTGGTTGAATATCTGATACCTTTGAAAAGTACTGAAACAATTAAGGAGGAGCATGTTTTCCTTGACATTGATGTCAAAGGGGGAGAAAAGGTGTGTTCTAGATGATACAGTTGGAGGTCTAAGGAGATCTAAGCAGCCTATCAGGGTTTCCATGAATGCCAAAGGGGGACATTGTTGGCATATTTTACAGGAAGAGTGTGCTTGTCATTGATGGCAAGAAAAAAAATGACGATGGAAAATAGGAAAAGAATAAGCTCAAGAGGAGGAGCGAATAGTAAGCAGAGATCAAAGCTCGGAATAAAAAATGTAAGCTCGGGAGGAGGAGCAAATGGTAAGCAGAGATCAAATCTCGGAAGGAAAAGCGTAAGCTAAGGGTGAGAAGCCTCAACAACCGTTCAATCAAGAAATTGATGGTGTTGATCGTCTCATATAACGAACATTGGTCATATGAGTGACCATGGGCTTGAGGACCATTGGAGGATTGTGACCATCGAATCTGCAAGCCAGATCAATGGCAGGGATGAATTGCGGGGAGCGAAAGAAGAATTAAAGATATCGCTAGTTCCAATCCCGCAATTGGTCTAGATCGTCAGATATCGGTGACTATGGTTGATCCAACAAGCGATCATATTAATTCAGATTCATTTGTGACCGTCGGATGCACAATCGCCAGATCAATGACAGGGATAGATTGCATAGATCAAAAGGAGAAATAAATATCATGCTTGTTCCAATCCCGCAATTAGTCAGGACCATCAGATCTTATAGCCTCGAAGATCGAAGATTGTGGTTGAATTACCAATGACGCACAACTTCAAATTGCATAGTTTTGGTGACGAGTTAAATCACTCGCAAGTTTCGGGTCCGCAACCATCCTTGATCGTAGATCTTCTTCGAGAATCTTCACAACCGTAGGATCACTTTAAGTGGAAGGATAGGATAAGCAGGGTTAAAGGGTTGGGAATTTGATTATTTGAATACTCGTCAGCCATCAGATCAAACCCAAATTCCCATCAGTCGTCAGATCATTTTAAAGTGGAAGGATAGGAATGCAAATTTTCGTCATCCATTGGATCATTCTAAGTGGAAGGACAATATAAGTTAGAAGAGATGCATCGCAGACAGATCGAGCCATCGATCCAATATCATGATTGATGAACAACGTTTAGTTTGGGTATAAAGATGCAAGGAGGTTAAGCTCCGAAAAAATCTCACTTCATATTTTTCAGTTTGAGATTTGAAAAACCTGAAGCCCGGAGGGCCGGAAATATGAAATGAATAAGGACCATCAGATCTGGAGAACATACGTTGACTGTTATATCAGGGAGATCTACGTCAACACATTACGTCATCAAACCTCGTCCGCAAGGACATGTGGCAGACCACGTCAAAAAATGACATATGGGAGATCACATCAGCAAACCATGTCAGCAAGGATATGTGGTAGACCACATCAGCAAGGACATGTGGCAGACCACGTCAACAAGGACACGAGTCGTCTGATCTAAAATATCACTTCGAGTGTATTCTCAACCATTGATCATAATACAATGGAAGGATAGTGTGGGTTTTAAAAGTTGAAATCCTGAAGTTTCGACAGCCGTCCATATCAATGTTTGATTAATTCCTAGCCATCGGATTGAACAATGAAAGGATGAGTGTGAGGATCAAATCTGACCGTTGCTTTATTTCCGTGAAATAAACCGTCTGATCTGGTTGAAAGGTCAAATACCTGAAGGAGCTGAGGACCGTCGATCTGTAGGAGGACACATGTCAACAGAACATGTACTCTAGTTGGAACACTCCAGGAAAACAAAAAGAAGGAAGAAAGTTGAGAGTTGAGATTCCCGAACCCCAAAAATCCGAAGTGAATCCCAACCATTATATTCGAGAACACCATGTGTTGATAGATTGTGAACTCCGAGTGGAAGCACCGCAGAGAAAGAGGAGTTTGAGAATTGAGATTGTCGAAGCCCGAAAGGCGAAATCGATCTCGTCTGTCGGTTTGGAGGGCCACATGTCACTTGGTCATTAAGACTAAGGATCGCACGTGGATGAAGGAAAGAAGGTAGGAAAGGAATATAGATCAGATCCGTTGATCGAAGGATCACCGTCAAGATCATGAGATCGACGATCCCGTCTCATTGCAGGGTCAGAACATGCTCAAGTCTTAATTTTTCATGAGTGGGCCGCAATTGAAACCACAGTTTTGGAGAAAGGGTATGTGGTAGCTGGAGGTGGATTGCGGGGAGAAAAGAGGTTGATACCAAACCTCTCTTAGATGCGTCCACAATCATTCTCTTACGTAAGGATATATCCCGAGGTCACATGCGACAGGGGGCTAACGAGAAGAGAGATCGCACCCACAATCACGTGGTCACGAGAGACCATCACCCAAGGTCATATCAAGAAACGGAGCTAGCACTCACAAGACCGAGTTCGTGAAGAACCTTTTGAATAGGCATTTGGTCACCATTGATGGTCATGTGAAAGGAAGGGGCTTAGCTAGAAAATCTAGCATCCACTGTGATTTTTTTCTCAGGAAGGGAAAAGGTGCCAAAGGGATGAGCATGCGAAGGTTCTCTCTGTAACTGGCAGAATGGAATGATTGTATCTGCCAGAGAATTCAAAGAGCTCCAGGGTGATCACTAGAGGAGATAAAGAGTCTTTAGGTAAATACCAGTGAAATGAAAACTCTTCATAGAAACAATTGACAGATGGAAAAGTGTCGAAGACTGTAACTGCTAGAGAAGCCAAAGAATCTCTGGATAATGGCCACTGATGAAGAACAGACTCATCATTATTGCCAGAGAGGACGAAGAGTTGAGTGTATGATCTGGAAGAGGACTTGGCATGATAAATATATGTAGAAAAAATAATATATGTGATCCAGGTGGATATTGGTGGCCACCCACGTTTTCCAAATGGCTCAAAACAATTTTCTGGCAATGTTGGAAATTTACTATTTTTAGCAGGTTTTTAACTTCCGGGGCCATTTTGAGGGCCCAAATGAAGGTTTTTCGAGATCTAGGTTCTCAATTATAACTAAAGTCATGATTGATCCCCTAAAATGAATCTCCTCGACAATACCTTTCCAACGAGCTATCACACACCTAAAACGGAGATCACATGCAAAAGTTATGACCCCGGGAAGTTGATGTACTCACTTACCCAAACGGGGCCCACATGAATTTTGGCACTTCATCTCCTAGGGTTAGGTTTTTAGATGTATAGGGTTATTGGCATTCCTTCTTATTGTAAAAAGGCCTTCAGAGCCTCATTGTAATCATCTTCTTGCAAATGCGAGTAGCCGTCACATCTCTTCTCAGAGATAAGTTGCCACCATTCTAGCGAGTCTTTCACTCTGTATTTTTACAGTCTATGTACATTTCTTTCATTAATAAAAATTGTGTATTACTGTATATCTATGTTTATGGTTTCATCTCTAATACATTTATGTTATATTATTGAATATTTGCGATATTTCTGTGCATTTCTTTATTATATCTCCGATCTCATTTCTTGCCGAAAATAATCCGGATCAATATGGTTGCTTCTTTTGATAGTTATTCATGTGGGTAGAAGTAGGCTATCCGCAGGAGCTGAAGCGCTCAGAAGAGGCGTAGCACAGAGAATGGAAATGGTGCATAGAGCATAAAACGCATAAGAAAGAAATAGAACAAAAATGCATATCTGAGAGAGGAAGACAAAACCGAGGTGCTCATGCAGAGAGAGAGAAGAAGAACAAAAATCTCAAGAAGATGCGAGCATGAAGACACTGATGCAGGCAGAGAAAAGCAATGTAGTAGTATAGTGATGAGACTGGTAAGTCATTGATAAACACTATATCACTGTAATAAATTTCAGTAACAAATATTTATATCTCAGGATAGTAGGGAGGTTATAGGGAGGACTGGTTTCCTCAAAGTTTCAAGTGGGTTCTTGAACATAGGGAGTTGTAGCTTCCATCTGGTTGTAGCCAGAAAAACCAGGGTGGTAGGGTGGTGTAAGAGAGAACTATTGTTCTTTGTTATATAGGTTGGTGTATGTGTAACTGGAAGTTGATGCTAGAACACAAAGGGAGTTGGTGCTTCCTTCTAGTGGGTGCTAGAGAAACCAAAGAGTTGGTTCTCTCAGCAAGTTGTTGCTTGTAAAACATGGGGGTAGCCTCGAAAGGAGTTGGTGCTCATAAGAATGATAATGTACAGAAAATAAAGACTACTTATCATATCAAGAAGAAGAGGTTTTCTCCCTTTATGGGTTTCCTCGGGAATATCTGTCTCTATGTATTTCATGTTTGTGATTGATTTTGAATACTCTATTGCTTACTTCCCTGAATTATTGTGATCATCATATAGTGTTTTGTAATGAGTTTACAAATGGCATAATTGTTTAAGCATAGTAACAATTGATTCACCCCCCCCCCTCTCAGTTGTGTTAGTAATTCCAACAATTAATCCGAGTCTATGGTGAAGATACTCAAAGGCTTCCCGTGGAAGCTATTTTGTAAATATGTCTACCACTTGTTCTTTTGTGCCCACATATTCAACTATGATGCTCTTCTCTACAACTTGTTCCTGTAGAAAGTGATACTTGATTGGAATGTTCTTCATTTTGTAGTGCATCACCGGGTTCTTAATATATTGATGGAACTTATATTATCACAATAGATTAGAATGGGATCATCATACTCAACCTATATATCTGTCAGAGTTTGTTTCATCCATAGAACCTGTGTACAACATGTTGTTTCTGCAATATACTCTACCTCAGCTTTAGATAAGGATATTGATGATTGTTTCTTGCTTAACCATGATACTAAACACTCACCCAAGTAGAACGTTGCTCCACTTGTATTTTGTTGGTCATCAATGCAACCTGCCCAATCTACATCTATGTAGGCAATAAGTGATAGATCCTTTCCTTTTGGATACCATAATCCAAACTCTTATGTTCCTTTGAGATATCTGAAAATCCTCTTTACTGCTAAGATATGTGATTCCTTTGGTGCTGCTTGAAATCTTGCCACCTATCCAACTGCATGCATTACATCTGGTCTGGATGTTGTCAAGTAAGCTACCAATCATTGACCTGTATTTCTTCTGGTCTATAGACTTTCAATCATCATCTTTTCTCAACTTGCAACTGGTTTTCATAGGAGTGGTAACTAATTTACACTCTTCCATTCCAAAAATTTTTAACATTTATCTGATATACTTAGTTTGAGAAATAAAAATTCCTTGGTTTCTTTGATGTATCTGAAGACTCGAAAATAAGGATAGTTCTCCAAGTAATTACATTTCAAATTAATTCTTGATGTAGAGGTTTTTTTCTGCACTACCTTTCCATAGCTCGTAGGGATTTGTGTCATTGTTGTTTCTGAGAATTACTATGTTTACTCAAACTCTGCAAGGTGCTTGTAGGATGGTTCTCTGGTCTGTCTCAGCTATTGCATAGACTCCCCCTATCTATTATTCATATAACTTGGGAGTCTCTAAGTCGGATGGCTCAAAAAAATTCTTGCTCTGATGTGTATTCATCATCATCTTCATTGGTAGATTCATCATCTCTCTGAGATCTGACTTCTTTTCTTTTGTCTACGGATTCATCTCTCACTACAGTGATTATAAGTACAATCTCTTGAACCTATTCCCTATTTACCTTGTTCTTATTTTCTTTTAGTTATTTTCCAAACCTTTTTGTATCCCTCATCTTTCCTTTTCTATGTATAATTTTCTTCATCTCGTTTTATTTCTAGTCTTGCAATCTTTGGGACCTAGTCTTTGTTCACCTGTTCTTCGTGTTTTGAAAAACTAATGTCAACATACTAACCACACTTATTTTTCTTAGCTTGTAGAGAGAGTCTGCATTCTTCATTGCTATACTGATTATTCTTTCTTATCCATGTTCTCTTCTGAGGCTCATGTTTGTGATTGTTTTTGTTATGTTGTGGTTCTCTAGGATGGACTGTCATTCTACAATATTTGGCCATGTGTCCAAAGTTATTGCACTTGTAGCATTCCACTTCAGTGTTCAATGATTCAAACCTGTTGTAGCTTCTTCTCTGTGTTTCACTAGACCTTCTTGTATAACCATTTTGTGTATGTGTTTTAAAGTTTTTTATGTTCATGCTATTAGCTCTGCAACTTACAACTTTATGTCCAAAATTATTGCATGCATAACATAAACCAAAAAATATAGTTTGATACCTGGGAGTTGAATATCTTCTGAAAGGAGTTACTCTTATGAATCCTTCTTCTTCTTGATTCCTATTTGTTTCTATTGGTCATTGATTCTGAAATCTAAATCTTCTAGGTGGATGAGTGTCCCTATAATCTTCCTTGTAGGTCTTCCTATCCCCTTTGATTGTTTCTGCATAACTTTTTCGATATGTTTCTTGTTTTGTTTCTTTGGAGCTTGATCCATTTTCTGTCTGATTGTATCCAATTCTGGAATTTTCATGATTAGGCCTTTGACTATTGATAATGCCATCCAAAACTTTTGAGTTGTTCTGTATATTTTTATTTTGAAGATCCTTTCTCAATGTGACAATCTTTACTTCTAAATTTACAATGATCATGTCTTTTTTTTCTAACTGTTCTTTAAGTGCTTATTCAATTCTTTTATATTCTTTTATTTGAATCTTCAATTATGTGATGATCTTATCTAGTTATTGAGTGTCTTCCTTCTTGTCTAGTTCTTCTTGTACCTTCTTGTTTTTCCTATTTTCTCTTCTTATAACTTCTATGGAAGTCAACAATTCTTCTCGGTAGTCAACTTCTGACTCTTCATATTCTTCTTCGATATCTTCTTTATCAGAGTCTTCTACTGCCATGAATAAAACTCTTTTTGTCTCACTGTCATTGAATTCATCTTCATCTGATGAGGAGATGCCTTCTTTGGTGCATAAGCTTTTCTTGAAAACTTTCTTTGTGGTTCCTTTTCCTTTATATGTTTGTTTTCTATTTGAGTAATCTTCATCATTCCCCTTATTTTTCTTGTGAGGACATTTGTTAGAAATATGACCAATACCATCAAAATTAAAACAAATCAATGGAATCCTACCCTTATATCTGTAGTTGGTTCCCTTGTTCAATCTCTTAACAAAATTGGCCATTTCTTCATTATCTTTTGAGATGTCACTGTTGCTGCTATGTTTTTTTTCTTTTTTCTTTCCCTTTTGCTTTGACCTTTTGGATGCTTTGAAATCTACTTCTTTTATATCTGGATTTTTCTGTTTAGTTCTCATTTCATAGGTTGTCAAGATTCCATGTAGTTCGTCCATGCTTATTGAGTCTAGATCTGCTCTTTCTTCTAATGCTGATATCTTAGGATCAAATCTCATAGGAAGAGATCTTAGTACCTTTTGAACAATTACAGATTATTTAATTTCTTCTCTCAATCCTATTATTGCATTTACTGTTTCATCGACTCGTAAGAAGTAAGATACAATATTCTCATCTTCCTTCATCTTTAATTGTTCAAACTGACCTCTGTAAGTTTTAAGCTTTGTTGCTTTGACTTTTGAATCTCCTTCATAAATATTTTGAAGTTTGTCCCAAATCTCTTTAGCGGATTTACAATGCATAACTTTGGTGTATACCGATTAACCAAGACCATTCAAAAGTGCATTTGTGGTTTTGGAATTATTTTGACTGAATTTTATTGCTCTTTCACTTGTTGGAGGAACTGTTGGTTCTTTGTATCCATCTACTACATATTTCCAAATTTCAAATCCCTGTGCATGTATATATGTCTTCATCCTTATTCTCCAGAATGCATACTTATGTCCATCAAACTATGGTATTCCATGTTTGTACATGTTTTTTCTCTCCATGATTTACCTTTCAGTGGTTAAACTGATTCTTGAAGACACCTACTCTAATACCAATTGTTGTATTACTGAGAGGGGGGGTGAATCAGTAATAGATAAATTTAATCATTTTTCACCATAAAACATAAGTGTTATATCAATGTAGCATTATCATCCAATAGTTGTAGAGTAAATAAACAATGAACAAATGAGCAATCACACACATACACAGTACACTAGTGTTTTACGTGGAAACCCAAAGCATGAGAAAACCACATAATGCTTTTTCTTATATGTATTTAATAATTACATTCATAGGAAGTACCAACTTCCTTTGTTTTCCAGCTACAACTAGAAGGAGGCTCTAACCCCCTAGTTTCTCAAACTACAACTTGAGGGAAGCTCCAACTCCCCAATTCTCTGGCTACAACCAGAAGGAGGCTACAACCCCCTATGTTCTTTGGCTACAACCGGAGGGAAGCTCCAACTCCCCAATTCTCTGGCTACAACCAAAACGAGGCTACAACCCTCTATGTTCTCCGGCTACAACCAGAAGGTGGATACAACCATCTATCCTTTCCCCATCCAAGCACCCTGACATAGAAGTATAATGATGGAACCAATGTCACACTATCACTGTGAGATATACAGATGTAAACCTATACCAATCAAACTACACCAAACAACCTCTAGCAATAACCTGAACTATGCATCAACCTATACCTCAACCTGTAATCAACTTGTACCATAAACAAGTGCATCAACCATGCATGAACATGTACCAAACAACCTGTAATCAACATGTACCATAAACAAGTGCATCAACCATGCTCGAAAATGTACATCAACCTATACCATGCACCAAACCTATACCTCAATCTATACCATGAACAAGTGCATCAACCATGCACCAAACCTGTACAAATAACCTGTCACAACAACTTGTCCAAACAACTTATGACAACAACCTATCTCATCAATCTTATCAATGAAATCAGATCTGCTCAAAAAGATCAATTACCAAGACAACTATCAAATATGTGCATCAACCAAGCATAACACAACAACTCATAATCATCACCAAGATCAATCTGTGCTTATAATAATATACCAATACAAGTATGCTACATCATCCATACACCATGTGTCAACAATACTACTAACAAGTGCCTCCAACCATGTACCAAGTATGTATCAATCATGTATCAACTACTCATCAACTATGACTCATCAAGATGTACCAACATCATCAACTATACACCTCATCTATGTGCCAACTCATCAACTACTTGTCTCAACCACGTACCCAACATGTACCTCAACCAAAATCCCTCATCAATTTCATCATCCAAATCTAATTTGTAACTCTGTAATAGACCTGGTGTATATGATCACATACCTTCAAACCTTCCTTAACTTTAACAACAAGAGACTATCATTTTCATCAAACTTTACTTTAGTCTCACATGAATAGTTTTGGATTAGTCAACAACCCTACTGGAAATAATCATAACTATGTACCTGTAATGAATAAAGATATGAAAATAGTGCACAATGTTCTTCAATTTGTTTTATTCAATTCATCCATACTTCACTGCTTGGAACCTATAACAAAAGGATTTATAGTGAAAATGGCATACCTTGTTGAATTATGGCTTATTCTAGAGAGAAAACTTGTAGAGCGTGCCCCGCACATAATATTTGTTGTATGGATCTAAAAATTGTACAAAACAAACTACAGAATGTACTCTAACCAACACATTTTCTATTACTGCACTTGGATCTGTTATGAAGAAGTTATGGCATTTTTACCCTAAACACTTGTTTTAGACTAGTGTCAGGACTAGCCACAAACCCTATTTTCCACGGAGTGTAACGCCAAAAATACAACGACCCAGAAGCTAAAATTTGTATCACAGATACTTGTATATGTTTCCTCAACAAACTCCCAATTTCACGGTCTGAATCATTCTAGAAAAACAGTTATTACAAAAATGGTGAGATGGCCTTTAAATAACATACCTTAGAAAACATCATCAAAATAATTTATCCTCCCTTGAATTTCGGCCTTATTTACTTCACCTTCCCTCTGAAATTTGGCATAGATATCCTTTGGTTACCTCAGTCACCTATAGATATTCAAGATGCTCAAGTGTGATTAAAATGATAGAGCCTTTCCTCTTATTTATACTTTTATGTAGCTTCCTCAAGGGGTTACCTTTTAACCATCTTAACCCACTTTCCTTATTTTAGCGTTAACCCACTTCTAATTTCTCCATTAAATTTATTATTTAAATAATTTATTTTGTATTCACTTTGAATTATAGTACACTCATCACTTCAATTTATTATTAACCTTCTAAAATATCTTAAACCACTTTGACTACTTTGACCTTTTGGGGCTTCTAGATGACTCATGAGGGTTCTCCAACTTCACATGGCCATAATTCTCTAACCGTGAGGATTTATGTGGTGTTCCACATACCAATGGAAATGGCATGACATGTACTATACATATAGAATATGATTTCTTTCAAATATATCAAAACTCATACCATTATCCATCAAACAAACTTGGGTCCATTACCCAAACCTGGGTTCTCCAACTTCTCATGGCCATAACTCTCTAACCGTGAGGAGTTATGTGATGTTCCACATACCACCAGAAATGGAAATTCATGTAATATCCATCTAGAATAGTATTACCTTAAAATATATTAAAACTCATACCATTATACATGAAACAACCTTGGGTCCATTACCCAAAGCTTTGTGCTACCGGAATTCACTACCAGACTTTATCCAAGGGTTGAAATCAATCACTAAGGGTTGACATCAATATACAATATCACTATCCAATGGTTGACATAAATGAAAACTAAAAATCCATACCAACTATCCATCAATCTAAGCGAACTATCTGACAATATCCCCCTTTGGCATTGATGGCAACACTTAGTCATGATAACATTCATGCTTATATTCCTCATCAATGTTTCTATCTCTCACCCTTTGACATTAATGGCAAAGGGTATCTCCCTTTGGGGCTACTCCCCCTGAATGAACTCTCCTTGGGGATGATCCCCCTATCTACATGCCTATATTCTCTCTCTCCAAGCATTTCTATCCTGCATCTGATAAATCTCTCCCCCTTTGTCATCTATTGAAAAGGTATCTTTCCATTTGAGGCTGCTCCCCCAAACTGAAATTTCCTTGGGGATACTCCCCCTAACTGAACTCTTCCTGAAACTGATCTCCCAACTTGAACTTTCCTCTTTATGGTGCTTCCTCATGTAAATCTAAGACATATAAGATAAGAATTCAAAAGAGTTCATTTTGGAGTATAAATTACTCTGAGTCTCCAACAAAGATACTCAAAGGATTCCCGTGGAAGTGGTTTTGTAAATATATCTGCCACTTTTTCTTTTGTGCCCACATATTCAACTCTGATGTTCTTCTCTGCAACCTATTCCTGTAGAAAGTGATACTTGATTGGAATGTTCTTTGTTTTGGAGTGCATCACTGGGTTCTTGAGATACTGATGGTGCTTGTATTATCACAATAGATTGGAATGGGATCATCATACTCAACCTGTATATCTGTCAAAGTTTGTTTCATCCATAGAACCTGTGTACAACATGTTGTTGTTGCAATATACTCTGCCTCGGCTGTAGATAAGGATATTGATGATTGTTTCTTTCTTAACAATGATACTAAACACTCACCCAATTAGAATGTTGCCCCACTGGTGCTTTGTTGGTAATCAATGCAACCTACCCAATTTGCATCTGCATAGGCAATATGTTATAGATCCTTTCCTTTTGGATACCATAATCCAAACTCTTATGTTCCTTTGAGATATCTGAAAATCCACTTTACTGCTAAGACATGTGATTCCTTTGGTGCTTCTTGAAATATTTCCACCTGTCCAACTGCCTGCATTACATCTAGTCTAGATGTTGTCAAGTAAGCTACCAATCATTGACATGTATTGCCTCTGGTCTGTAGACTTTGAATCATCATCTTTTCTCAACTTGCAACTGGTTTGCATAGGAGTGGTAACTGGTTTACACTCTTCCATTCCAAACTTCTTTATCATTTCTCTGATATACTTAGTTTGAGAAATAAAAATTCCTTGGTTTCTTTGATGTATCTGAAGACCCGAAAAGAAGGATAGTTCTCTAAGTCATGACATTTCAAATTCATTCTTGATATAGAGTTTTTTGTTTGCACTTCCTTTCCATAGATTGTAGGGATTTTTATCATTGTTGTTTCTCAGCATTATTATGTTTACTCAAACTCTGCAATATGCTTGTAGGATGGTTCTCTGGTCTGTCTCAGCTACCGCATAGACTCCCCCTGTCTATTATTCATATAATCTAGGAGTCTCTAAGACGGATGGCTCAGAACAGTTCTTGCTATGATGTGTATTCATCATCATCTTCAATGGTAGATTCATCATCTCTTTGAGCTTTGACTTCTTTCATTCTGTCTACAGATTCATCTCTCACTATAGTGCCTGAAAGTACAATCTCTTGAACCTGTTCCTTATTTACCTATCCGTCTTTTCTTTCAGTTATTTTCCAAACCTTTCTGTATCCCTCATCTTTCTTTTTCTCTGTAGAATTTTCTTCATCTCGTTTTATTTCTAGTCTTGCAATCTTTGGGACCTGGTCTTTGTTCACCTGTTATTCATGTTTTGAATATCCATTATCAACATACCAACCACGATTCTTATGCTTAGCTTGTAGAGCGAGTTTGCATTCTTCATTACTATACTGATTCTGATTTCTTATCCATGTTCTCTTATGAGGCTCATGTCTGTGATTATTGTTGTTTTGTTGTGGTTCTCTAGGAGGGGCTATCATTCTACAACATTTGTCCACGTGTCCAAAGTTATTGAACTTGTAACATTCCACTTCAGTTCTCAATGATTCAAACCTATTGTAGATTCTTCTTTGTGTTTCATTAGACCTTCTTGGATAACCATTTTGTGTATGTATTTCAATGTTGTTTATGTTCCTTCTATTAGCTCTGCAACTTACAACTTTATGTCCAAAATTATTGCATGCATAACATAAACCAAAAAATATAGTTTGATACCTAGGAGTTGAATATATTATGAAAGGAGTTACTCTTATGAATCCTTCTCCTTTCTGAGGCCTATTTGTTTATGTCGGATGTTGATTCTGAAATATGAATCTTCTTGGTGGAGGAGTGTCCCTGTAATATTCCTTGTAGGTATTCCTATCCCCTTTGATTGTTTATGTATAACTTTTTCGATATGTTTCTTGTTCTATTGCTTTGGAGATTGATCCCTTTTCTATCTGATTGTCTCCAAGTCTGAACTTGTCATGATTAGGCCTTTGCCTACCGATATTGTCATCCAAAAATTTTGAGTTGTTCTGTATATTTTTCTTTTGAAGATCCTTTCTCAATGTGACAATCTCTTATTCTAAATTTCCAATGATCCTATATCTTTCTTCTAAATGTTCTTTTAGTGCTTCTTCAATTATTTTATATTATTCCATTTGAACCTTCAATTCCATGATGATCTACCCTAGTTCTTGAGTGTCTTCCTTCTTGTCTAGTTCTGCTTGTACCTTCTTGTTTATCCTCTTTTCTCTTCTTATAACTTCTATGGAAGTGAACAATTATTCTCAGTAGTCAACTTCTTCCTCTTCATATTCTTCTTCGATGTCTTCTTTATCAGAGTATTCTACTTCCATGAATATAACTCTTTATGTCTCACTTTCACTGACTTCATCTTCATCTGATGAGGAGATGTCTTCTTTGGTGCATAAGTTTTTCTTGAAAATTTCTTTGTGGTTCCTTTTCCTTTATATGTTTGTTTTCTATTTGAGTAATCTTCATCATTCCCCTTATTTTTCTTGTGAGGACATTTGTTAGAAAAATGACCAATACCATCAAAATTAAAACAAATCAATGGAAGCTTACCTTTATATCTGTCGTTGGTTCCCTTGTTCAATCTCTTGACAACATTGGCCATTTCTTCATCATCTTCTGAGATGTCACTGTTGCTGCTATGTTCTTTTTATTTTTTCTTTCCCTTTTTCTTTGACCTGTTGGATGCTTTGAAAGATGCTTCTTTCATATCTGGATTTTCCTGTTCAGTTCTCATTTCATATGCTGTGAAGACTCAAGGTAGTTATTTCATGCTTATTGAGTCTAGATATGCTCTTATTTCTAGTGTTGATATCTCAAGATCAAATCTCATAGGAAGAGATCTTAGTACCTTTTGAAAAATTACAGATTCTTTAATTTATTCTCCCAATAATATGATTGCATTTACTGTTTCATCGACTTGTAATAAGTAAGCTGCAATATTCTCATCCTCCTTCATATTTAGTAGTTCAGACTGATCTTTGTAAGTTTGAAGCTTTGCTGCTTTGAGTTTGGAATCTCCTTCATAAATATTTTGAAGTTTGTCCCAAATATCCTTAGCAGATTTACAATGCATAACTTTGGTGTATACCTATTCACCCAGACCATTCAGAAATGAATTTGTGTCTTTGGAATTATTTTGACCGAGTTTTATTGCTCTTTCACTTGTTGGTGGAACTGTTGGTTCTTTTTATCCATCTACTACATATTGCCAAATTTTAAATCCCTGTGCCTGTATATATGTCTTCATCATTCTGCTTCAGAATGCATACTTTTTTCCATCAAACTGTGGTAGTCCAGGTTTGTACATGTTGTTTCTCTCCATGATCTACCTTTTAGTGGTTAAACTGATTCTTGAAGGAACCTACTTTGATACCAATTGTTGGATTACTGAGGGGGGGGTGAATCAATAATAGAACAATTTAATCCTTTTTCACCATAAAATGCAAGTGTTATTTCAATGTAGCATTATCATCCAATAGTTGCAAAGTAAATAAACAATGAACAAATGAGAAATCACACACATACATAGTACACCAGTATTTTACATGGAAACCCAAAGCGGGAGAAAACCAAAGAATTATGTTTCTTATGTGTTCTTAAGAATTACATTCATTGGAAGCACCCATTTCCTTTTTTTTCCAGCTGCAACTGGAAGGAGGCTCCAACCCCCTAGTTTCTCAGGATACAACCTAAGGGAATCTCCAACTCCCCAATTCTCTGGCTACAACTAGTAGGAGGCTACAACCCCCTATGTTCTTTGGTTACAACTGGAGGGAAGCTCCAACTCCCCAATTCTCTGGCTACAATAAGAAGGAGGCTAAACCCCCCTATGTTCTATGGCTACAACTAGAAGGTGGCTACAACCACTTACCCTTTCCCCATACAACCGCCCTGACATAGAAGTAGAATGATGGAACCACTGTCACACTATCACTGTTAGATATAATTTTGTAAACTTGTACCAATCAACCTTCACCAAACAACCTGTACCAACAACCTAAACTATGCATCAACCTATACCTCAACCTGTAATCAACCTATACTATAAACAAGTGCATCAACCATGCACCAACCTGTACCAAAGAACCTGTAATCAACATGTACCATAAACAAGTGCATCAACCATGCACCAACCTGTACCTTAACCTGTACCATGAACAAGTTCATCAACCATGCACCAAACCTGTACCTCAACCTATAACATGAACAAGTGCATCAACCATGCACCAAACCTGTACAAATAACCTATCACAACAACCTGTCCAAATAACTTATGAAAACAACCTGTCTCATCAATATTATCAACCAAAACATATCTACTCACCAAGATCAATTACCAAGACAACTCTCAAATATGTGCATCAACCAGGCATAACACAACAACTCATAATCATCACCAAGATCAATATGTGCTTGTAATAATATACCAATACAAGTATGCTACATCATCCATAAACCATGTGTCAACAATACTACTAACAAGTGCCTCCAACCATGTACCAAGTATGTACCAATCATTTATCGACTACTCATCAAGTATGACTCATCAATATGTACCAACATCATGAACTATAGACCTCATGTATGTGCCAACTCATCAACTACTTGTCTCAACCACGTACCCAACATGTACGTCAACCAAAAGCCCTCATCAATTTCATCATCCAAATATAATTTGTAACTCTGTAATAGACCTGGTGTATATGATCACATACCTTCAAACCTTCCTTAACTTTAACAACAAGAGACTATCATTTTCATCAAACTTTACTTTAGTCTCACATGACTAGTTTTGGATTAGTCAACAACCCTAACTTGAAATAATCATAACTATGTACCTATAATGAATACAGATCTAAAAATAGTACACAATGTTCTTCAGTTTATTTTATGAAATTCCTCTAGAATTCACTACTTGGAACCTCTCAGAAAAGGATTTATAGAAAAAATGGCACACCTTGTTGAATTCTAGCTTATTCTAGAGAGCGAACTTGTAGAGTGTGTCCCGCACGGAATATTTGTTGTATGGATCTGAAAATTGTACAAAAAAGACTACAGACTGTACTCTAACCAACACATTTTGTCTTACTACATTTGGATCTGTTATGAAGAAGTTATGACATTTTTACCCCAAACACTTGTTTTAGACTAGTTTCAGAACTAGCCACAAACCCTATTTTCCACGAAGTGTAACGCCAAAAATACAATGACCCACAAGCTGAAATGTGTACCACATATACTTTGATATATTTCCTCAAAGGCCTCCCAATTTCAAGGTTTGGATCATTCTAGAAAACTAGGTATTGCGAAAATGGTGAGATGACCTGTAAATAACATACCTTAGAAAACATCATCAAAATAATTTATCCTCCCTTGAATTTCGGCCTTCTTTACTTCACCTTCCTTCTAAAATTAGGCTTAGATATCCTTTGGTTACGTTAGTCACCTATAGAGATTCAATATGGTCAAGTGTGATTAAAATGAGAGAGCCTTGCCTCTTATTTATACTTTTATGTAGCTTCCTCAAGGGGTTACCCTTTAACCATTTTGACCCATTTTCCTTATTTTAGGGTTAACACACTTCTAATTTCTCCATTAATGTTATTATTTAAATAATTTATTTTGTATTCACTTTGAATTATAGTAAACTCATCACTTCACTTTATTATTTACCTTCTAAAATCTCTTAAACCACTTTGACTACTTTGACCTTTTGAGGCTTTTAGATGACTCATGAGGGTTCTCCAACTTCACATGGCCATAACTCTCTAACTGTGAGGATTTATGTGACGTTGCACATACCGATGGAAATGTAATGACATTTACTATCCATATAGAATACTATTGCCTAAAAATATATCAAAACTCATACCATTATCCATCAAACAAGCTTGGGTCCATTACCCAAACCTGGGTTCTCCAACTTCTCATGGCCATAACTCTCTAACCATGAGGAGTTATGTGACGTTACACATACCACCAGAAATGGAATGACATGTGATATCCATATAGAATAGTATTACCTTCAAATATATTAAAACTCATACCATTATACATGAAACAACCGTGGGTCCATTACCCAAACCTTTGTGCTACTAGAATTCTCTACTGTACTTTCTCCAAGGGTTGACATAAATCTAAAATATCACTCTCTAATGGTTGAAATCAATGACAACCAACAATCCATACCAATTTTCCATCAACATGAGCCAACTGTCTCACACCTTCTCATAACCCAACTGGATCAAGAACTGATCCCAAGTCTTTTGCAACTTCCTTAATCTGGCCTTAAAAGGAACTTTAATCAACCCTTGATGAAAACTTCCATGAGGAGGAGTCTTTGGGTTCACTTGAACTCTCATAGCCATCTTCTTGACATCCCATAAGAAATAATAAGGCAAATTCATCCTCTTAATGCCTGTTATATGAAGCAGAAATTGCAGGTGGAATAGGAATACAATAGAATAACACCCCTTGCAAGTGATAAATATCTTAATAATGAGCAATGCTTCCATCCACTCATCAACAATCCAATCCCTCAGGATGCCATTGGCCCAATTAGGGTCTTTGTGTTCAGGATTTAAATTTTTTTTAATGTCTCCACCTATGATCAATTTATTCTTAAACCATATTTCACCATCATTGGGGAGGTTGCACGCTGCAGCTATGGATTCTTCAGTAAATTGCATGGCCAAGTTTCCAAATTGGGCCCATTTTCCATTAGAACTCTCTGCAAGCTCCTTAGATGTATCATAATGATGAACATCCATTTTAGTGCAGAAGAGATACCACCCTGCCTGATCAAAAATGATTTGGGTATCTTCGTAAGCCTCCATGACTTTAGGCCCTTCAAGTTATTTTCGATTCACATGTCCGCCTTTACCCATCTACACAGTCATAACTCGAAAGATATATTCTTTTCTAAAAATAAGAGATTTGTCTTCTATGCAACGAGAATCAAGGAGATTTGCTAGCTCTGCAGGGGCCAAATTCAAATAAATTCATTGTTGTAGATAATGAACAAGGCAACAGTTTTGAAAACACATTGAATAAGACAACTGATCCATGTAACCTTCTAGAAAACTGACATGTACAAATGATGATACATCCCACTTAACATGCTATGGCTGATGATGAATACTTTGCTAACTAATTTTTCTTAGTCATGAGCATGTAGTACGATCCACATATTCCATGAGTCACCAAAGTGCTTAAAATGATCATGACTATGGAAATGTGGAAGTTCCTATAGCGCCCAAACCGATTTGTCATTTTCATAAGTATTGACATTACTAATGGTTCAAATGAAAATACTTGAAACCATTTGATATCATCAAATAATCATTTAAACATGTGTCCAGTTCCCTATTTCCCCCTCTCACAACATTAAGTCCATATCGTTCATTCACTCTAGAATTCTTTTAAAATTCCTTAATATAATATATTAAACCTTTAACAAAATGCTAAATATTTTTATAACTTATACAAAATTTTAAATACCAAGTAAGAATGAATGAGGGATAAAACAAGGTAGAACATAGTAGGTGTTAACAATGGCTCCATGGTGGATGGAGTTTTCCCTATGAAACTCCAAGAACTTTGAGTAGACTTGTGCCTTCTAATCCTTTAGGCTTCAAACCATGCTTATTTGCAAACTGTGATGTTCCATCTTATGAGCTCTGAACAAACTTTATTCAAAAATATATCAGACTGCAAAAGTAAAGACCATTTTGAAAAATGAAAAATAAAGAAAGCAATATGCTTCAATAGGATATGTAGTCTTTATTTCCTAACTACCACGCCGCACCGATATATACAATGAGATTCGAGCCACCAATGGCCTTAGTAAAATAATTTCTTCAGAAAACACCCATTTATTGGGCCACCAAAAACCTATTCACCTTCCAAATTATGCAATAGGAAAGTGTTGTTATCCAAAAAACATTCAACCCTGAATGGACCTATCCATAAGCTATCAAAATTCCCATGATGATCTTCCCTACAAGCATCCCATTTCAAAACCAAATCACCAGATACAAGCTGCTCTATTTTCGACTTTCTGTCAAAAGTCTCCTTAATCATTTGTTGATTCTAATGTGCCTTCTCCAAACGTTTCTCTCTCACTTGATGTAGTTCCAAAATCTGACAGATCCTTCTGATAACATCATTAGGTTCATCCTCAATTTCTTGTAGATACTTTACAACTGGAAAAACAACTTGTATGGGGAAAACAACTTCCATTCCATATACTAATTGAAATGGTGAAGTTCCAATTTCTCTTTTGGTGCTTACTCGGTCAGCCCACAAGGAATATTTTAACTTTGCATCCCAAGTCCTCTTGTTTTCCTCCAAAATTTTCTTCATAATCCTGACCATACTTTTATTAGAAGATTCCACCAAACCATTACCTTGTGGGTAATAGGAAGTAGAGTGTCTGATCTTGATACCATAGTTTTCACAAAGTTTAATCAAGTTAGCATACTTAAAGGCTGCAACATTATCTGTGATGATCGTATCAAGACAACCAAACCTAGATAAACTATTTTCTTCCAGAAAATCCATGATCACTTTATCAGTTTCCCTCCTTGTAGGTATGGCCTCTATCCATTTTGTAAAGTAGTTTGTTGTTGTCAGAATCCATCTATGTTGGCCATTGGATGGAGGATGGATTTCAATAATGAAATCTAAAGCCCATTGCTGGAAAGGTGAAGCCACTTTTACAGGATTGAGAGGTAAGGAATTGAGCTTTTTCGTTCCTTCAAAACTTTGACATTTTTCACATGTTCTTACTTTGACACTGACATTAGCAAATAGATGATCTGAAAAGATATTTTAATGACTTGGTTAAGTATTTTTGTATGAGTTAAATTACCATTTAGGAATTGAATGAAAGAGGAAGAATTAATGATGAATCATAGAAGCCATTATATAATATACAAATCTGGAAATAAGCATAAAGAGACAAAAAACCATAACACCAAAATTTGATAACAGAGTTCGGCAATCTTGCCTACGTCTCTGGGCCTTTGTCTCAATGGGTGAGGCTTTCTTATTTCTCTTAAAATCTCCAAAATTACATCATAAAAGTTCCAAATGGATCACAAACTAATCTGGTTGTGTTTTGTTGGATCTCAAGAACCCATCAAAACTGACGGTACTGAAAACGGATGAACGAAGCTCCCAAAAATGGCCCACAATGTTGCTCTCCTCAATGGCTTCCCTTCATAAAAATGGGTTTGCCTTAAAAATTCATCAACATTCTCCTGATATGAACCTTCCCTAAGGCTTCCAAGAACCTCTGGTTTATATAGGCTTGAAGTTGGCAACAAACTCCCAACTTCTCCCCAAGCTCTGGCCTCAAAAGGGCTCTAGATCCCCCAATATTGGCCAAAATCTCTCAAAACTACTGAAAAATCAAATAAAATATTTATTATATAGTTTAAAAACCCAAAATTGGCAAATAATAGGGTGCAACCCCCTTCACACGGGCTCCTGGTCACATGGGCGCCCTCAATGTGGCCCTAGTTTGGTGCTAATGCGTTGTCCCCTCCGGTTCGAACTCTTGGTCACGTGGCTATGGCCCATGTGGCCAAGCCCTGATGCTCCATGTGATCCACAAACCGTCAACACTCGATTTCTAGCCCCTAGTCCCGTGCCTTGGTCGACGGGCTAGCCCGACCGACCGAGCGCTCTACACACATCTACATCAGGGAAACATCCGTGTGGGAATATGAAAGTGGTCATATGTATGTGAGTTTGTGTCGGGGGCTGACTGGAGTGGTCGCGCGCCAAAATAGGGTTATATGATATGGTTGTATGCTCCGGGGTTGGGGCTAGGACCAAACCTTAATTCTGCTGATGGATTACACATTGCACTTCAAATATATAAAAAACCATATAGTTGTAAGAAATACCCTATGGGCTGGCTGGTAGCTCGGCCCTGCCAAATCATTCACTTGGACCAGAGGTCACGGGTTCGACTCCCGTAGAGTCCCAATAATTTTTCCAACTACATACCAATGGAGGGTGCCACGTGGCATCCCAAGACTAGGACATGTGGCACCATACTATTCGCCCAAATAAATGCCACATGTCAAACTAGGATTTGACCACCTGTCTACCTACATTTCTTCCAGCATCCACTATACCTACCACATCATTGTACAACTGTTCAACATGTACAGTCAACTGCCACATCAACACTGTATGGACTGTACAGTCATCAAAATTTTGCCTGTTTGGAAAAATGAACATATAGCGATATATTTTGCATACGGTGTCTGTCTGAGCCTATTCAAGCTGCATTGGGTTTGTATCAATGAGGCCTACACACACGCCTGTTTTGAAGCAATTTTTAGATCTTTTATTTTTAGTCTTTCCTAGACCCATTTTGGTTTCTAGGATCCATTTTGGATCACACCTCCCGACTAAGGCCTTTTGGTCCTCCAAAAGGAAGCTAACCAGTCATCAAGTGTGGGATAGGCCACCCCACTTGTTCTCTATATTTAAACTCTTTCCTATGCACCTGTCTCATCAAGATCAACTGTAAAACAACCATCATAACTGACAGCATATTGTTATCCACTTTTACTATGTCACATCTTACTGAAGCCATTATCATCCATGTTGACAACATTACTAATGATAACATCAGAAATATGACTGCAAATGAGATAATATGTTTTTAATACTTGCACGACATTATCTTATCTTGAAGCAAATTATGATTGAACTTCAATATTACAATCATCTCATGTTCTTGCTTAAGATCAATTACTTTCTTTGGGACAATTATAGGTGTGTTTCTTGCATGAGTCGCCTCTCTTAATTGTTCCATTGTTTGAAGAGATTGATTTTATTTTAAATGATGAGCATGTACAACATATTCTTTGTCTGCTTTGATTAAGTGATATTGATTATGTTCCCTATAGAAGATTTCTTTGCGATCATATAAATAAGGACTGCCTAAGACCATTCCACATTCATTGAGTGGCACCACATCACATGTTACCTCATCCACACACTTAGATGAAATTGCAAACTTTAATGTGCATTGCTTTGTTATGTGCAATTTATGATTGTTGTTTATCTATTTAAGTGAGTAAGGCTTATGATGCATCTAAGTGTTTAATCCTAATTGTTTAACCACTTCCTCTGAAATCAAGTTAGATTGAGATCCACTATCTATCAATGTGTCAACCTTAGTATGCCTCATTATGACCCTTATATGAAACAAATTACTTCTAGAAACAAATACATCACCAATTTTACCTGTCAAACCAACCGCTGAGATTTTAGATTCATCACCTGAATCCAATCCCAACTCCATTGGTCGTGTTGTTGTTGCAACTGTTTGCCTCCATTTCCTTTCTTTGAACCATTTCAGTCTCTTATTGGGATGAAATTGTCAACAACGGTCCTCATCATACCCTTATTTATTGAAATTCTTGCAAGAGAGATTCTCTTCCTTTCTTGCCACTGAATTTTACTTCTTTCCATTCCACTTTCTTTTGTCCTCTTTTCTCAAAGACGATTCCCCTGATACACCAAATCATGTTTTCCCTGCCTCAATGTACATTGCTTGAACTGAAACCTCATCAATATTAGTACGTCCAAACATAAATACAGTGTTACGAATATGTGCAGGTAAACCTCCTATATACTTCATAAGAGTTTCTTGGGTATGTAAAGGAATATCTAACATCAATGCCATATTACGAAAGTCATCTATGTATTTTTTCACTGTTTGTCCCTTTCTTAGTTTAATACCTTTCCATTCAATTAAAGCCTTCTCTTTATAACCCAAAGGATATAATTTCTTTCTAAGTGAAGAAATAAAAACTTGCCATGATGGAAATACATTACCCACTTGTTGCATGCCATTTTGCAACTTGCTTTGCCACCAGATGAGTGTTGTGCATGCAATTTGAAGCAATGCCAATTTGATTTGAGTTTCCTCATCCTTGATTTGTTGTACACTGCAATAAACCTCCATCTGTTTGACCCAATTATCAAGCCTCTCTGCATTGATTTCACCATCATACATAGGTAATTCAAATTTCACATCAAGCTTAAGTAAAGGCATTTCACTTTTATGTGTATGGGAATGTTTTCTTGCAGTGGATTTAGAACTTGAACTTGAAGAAGAAGGATTTTATGGAGAAGAATGAGGTGAAGGAGGAGTTTGAAGATGATCCTCTCCTTCTTCACTTTTTACCTTTGAAGATTCACCTAGAATCAATATATTTTGTTCCAAGTAATCCTCATATAGAACCTTCATCATCTTCGACATGGCAAAGAAAGTCTTATGAAACTCTTTCTCCTCATGATAAAGTCCCTCTTCTGATGCCATCTTCTCACTTTGAGAAGTTATCTTTCTCGATCTAATCTCAGGATCCTCTTCAAACAGCTTTCCTTCACGACGATTTAGATTTTCCCTGGTAATCATGCAAACTCAAAAACCAACAGTCAACTAGCTCTAATACCACTTGATCCGAAATGATATTTTAATGACTTGGTTAAGTATTTTTGCATGAGTTAAATTACCATTTAGGAATTGAATGAAAGAGGAAGAATTAATGATGAAGCATAGCAGCCATTATTTAATATACAAATATGGAAATAAGCATAAAGAGATAGCAAACCATAACAACAAAACTTGATAATGGAGTTTGGCAATATCGCCTACGTCTCCAGGCCTTTGTCTCAGTGGGTGAGGATTTATTATTTATCTTCAAAGCTTAAAAAGTACATCATAAAAGTGACAAATGGATCACAAACTAATCTGGCTATTTTTTGCTAGATCTCAAGAACCCATCAAAACTGACGGCACTGAAAACAGATGAACAAAGCTCCTGGAAATGGCCCACAAAGTTGTTGTCCTCAATGTCTTCCCTGCATAAAAATGGCTTTGCATTAACAATTCATCAGCATTTTCCTAATATCAACCTGCCCTAAGGATACCAAGAACCTCTGGTTTATATATGCTTGAATTTGGCAACAAACTCCCAACTTCTCCCCAAGATCTGGCCTCAAAAAGGGCTCCAGATCCCCCAATATTGGCCAAAATCTCTCAAAATTGCTGGAAAATCAAATAAAATATTTATTATATAGTTTTAAAACCGAAAATTGGAAAATAATAGGGCACATCCCCCTTCACGCGAGCTCCTGGTCACATGGGCGCCCTCCATGTGGCTCTGGTCTGGTGCTAGTGTGTTGGCCCCTCCGGTTCTAACTCCTGGTCACGTGGATATGACCCATGTGGCCAAGCCTTGATGCTCCACATGATCCCCGAATCGTTAGCCCTCGGTCACTAGCCCCTAGTCCTATGCCTTGTTTGATGGGCTAGCCTGACCGACCAGGCGCTATACACACATCCGCACCAAGGCAACATCCGCATGGGCATATGGCAGTGGTCATATGTATGTGAGTTTGCGTCAGGGGCTGGATGGAGTGGTAATGTGCCAAAATAGGGTTATATGATATGGTTTTATGCTCTGAGGCTGGGGTTAGGCCCCAACCCTTAATTCCGCTGACGGATTACACATTGCACTTCAAATATATACAAAACCATATATTTGTAAGCAATACCCTGTGGGAGGGATGGTAGATCGGCCCTGCCAAATGGTTCTCCCATATCAGAGGTCACGGGTTCGACTCCCGTGGAGTCCCAATAATTTTTCCAACCACCGACCAATGGAGGGGTGCCACGTGGCAGCCCAAGACTGGGCCATGTGGCACCATACTATTCACCCAAATAAATTCCACGTGTCAAACTAGGATTCGACCACTTGTCTGCCTACGTGTCTGCCCAGTCAACATCCATTGTACCTTCCATGTCACTATATGGTCGTATGACCTGTAAATTCAGCTTCCACGTTAGCACTATACAAACGGTACAATCATCAAAATTCTGCATGTTTGGCAAAATGAACAAATCACAATATCTTTCTCATACGGTGTCCATTTGATCCTGTTCAAGTTGTGTTCGATTTGTATCGATGAGGCCTATGCACATGTCCTTTTTGAATAGATTATGAGAACTTTGAGTTTTAGTCCTTCCTGGACCCATTTTGGTTTTTGGGATCCATTTTGGATCAATAGACTAGTCCAATAATACCCAACCCTGAGTATTTTCTATGAAGTGCTCTTCCATAAGTGATGTCATCCACACATTCCTTCCTAAAATTGAGTCATGACATTTTCATCTTCTTCTTTTTCAAGGCATCTTAATAAGAATCCAACAGGGTCCCTCCAAAATAAAATATGATTATTTATACAATACTTGATAGCTTTGAGCTTTAAGGATCTTACTTTGGATTTATCCATTCCTGGAGGAGATTGAAAATTATGAAGAAAATAGAGGATATCTTTATACCATTCAGATTCAACAATCTTCTCATCTACCTGAGGGTTACTTTCTTGCGGCTGTGATTTTCCTGAATTATTACAGATGTAATCAACTCCCAAAACTTTGTAATTAGAGTCATCTAATAGCTTAGACAACCTCTGAACTTTGACCAGATTAGTGGTATTGATGTCCAAATCATACTCTAGCAACTTAGCTATCCATTTTCTCCTCTTTCCATCAATGTATGGCTGAGTCAATATATCTTTAATAGCACTAGATGGTACATAGGCAATAACTTTGGAGTGCAACACATAAATTCTGAATTATTTTAGTGCTTTAACCAAGGAAAATTTATGTTTTTCCATGATGTCGTATTTTAAATCAGCATCTCAAAGTGCCCTGCTAAAGAAAGCAATAGGTTGTTCAAAACCTTCAACATTTTTTTGTAATAAAGCAGTTGCTAAAGTGTCATGAGATGCAAAAGAAAAAATTAGAAAATCTTTTTCAAAATCTGGACTGATGAGAACATGAGCTTCATAAATAACTTGTTTAATAGTCTGAAAATAATGTTTAGCCTTTGTCTTCCACTTGATCTCACTACCCTTTTTCAACATTCCAGTTATGTGTTTGACCAATTCAGCAAAGTTAGGAATAAACCTTCTAAGAAATTTTATCTTCCCAAGAAAAGACTGAATCTCTTTCTTAGTTCTAGGAATGGAAAGCCTTTGAATAACTATTACTCTAGCTGGCTCTATCTTAACTCCACCAACACAAACAATCTGACCAAGTAATTTCCCTTTTTCTAAAGAAAAAATGAGACTTTTTTGGGTTAAGAGAAAGACCATAACTTCTACATTTAAGAAATACCTGTCTAAGATGTCGTAGATGCTCGTCATCATATTTAGAGAACATGATAATGTCATCTAGATAGATGACCACAAACTTGTCCTTTTCTCCCTCGAAGGTTATATCCATGGATCTATGAAATGTAGCTTGTGTGTTTATCAAACCAAAAGTCATCTGAGGGTACATGAAAGTTCCCCATGGTCTTATGAAAGCAGTCTTCTCCATATCATCAGGATCAACAACAACTTGATTGTATCTGGAAAAACCATCAATCATAGACAACCTGCTAGATCCTACTACCCTTTGCAAGATGTGTTCCATTTTGGGAAGTGGATAGTTGTCTTTCCGAGAGCATCTATTTAGATTCCTAAAATCGACACAAAGTATGATTTCACCATTCTTTTTCCTCACTAGTACCGGATTTTCCACCTAATTAGAGTACCTTAGAGGTACAATGATCTTAGCATCTATAAGCTTTTTGACTTCTTTCTCCATGATAGGTAACAAAAGAGGGTTAATCTGTCTTAATTTTTGCTTGAATGTCTTCACATTTTCTTTCAAAGGTATCTTATGCAACAAAATAGTTTCATAAAAAGTCCTAAGATCTTCATCATGCCATGCAAAAATATCAATAAACTCCTTCAACGGTTTCTCATATTTAGCTCTGTATTTCCCTACCAATTTTTTTGATAGTTTAACATGTTTAGGATTTGCAGCAGTCCCAAGATTGCAATCAATTACATCTGCTTCTTTTTCTGGATCAAGGGGCTTCATAGGGACACCATTCTAATCAAATATCCTTTCAAGAGGCACTAGACCTTTTGGGATATGATTTGTTGGAAATTGCAAAATTTTATGTCCAACAATCATGTTGTGAAATTTCAAATTCAGTAAGAGGAATAGGGATTTTGATCTTATTGATCCTAGCCTCCAAGTTAATATTCTTGTTGTTGAAAAACTTGTTGAAGAGATTCTCTAGTCCTCTCCCAAGGAGGGAAATAATGCCAAAATATGTTAGCGCTAGAAGTTTTCCCTGGACTGCTTTAGGAACAAGCCTAGCACATCTTATTTCAAAAGTTTAAAAGAAAAATAATTTTAAAGAGGTGGGAGGATCACACTCTTGATATTAAAGGGACTTAAAGGATAAGCTGTCAAGATCTCTTATCTACGTGCAACAGATCAGGTAAACAAAACCAGTAGTTGAGCCAAGTGAGAGTAGGGTATATGTTGAAGAAGAATAAATGAAACAAAACTGATAATCATAAAAGAGAAATGTGTTCTTTGATATTAACTTGTAGAAGAATAAATCTTAAACTCATAAATCCTTTCTGAACCAGATTTAAAGGGTCTTAAACACACATGTGGTGAAGATTGAACTGCAAAATAGATAAATCCTCTCAACACATACATACAACCATATAATCATATAATAGTAATAATGTGTTCAAGATGGAGAATTATAAATGATAAACAAAATATAATGATACACACCAACTAATGACTTCATTAACCACTGGAATCTTTACACAGATAAGGTCGATCCAAACACTTGTATAAGATAAAGTCTTTAAGGAAAACATGGATACAACCCTTTCTTCATCTATATTATCCAATATATAGAGTTTCAAATAAGTTACATGTACTTAGGGTCAATCCTGAGAATCAGGGACACCTCAAAACAACTCTCTACAAAACCTCAAGATGAAATTCAGTTCCTAACTGTTGATATACCAAATCATAACAATTTACAAAAAGCTCCTAAAATCAAGGCAAAAGCCTTGCATACATATCTTTTATTTGACTTTCTTTGCATTTGAATTATGACACTGCTTATTTATCCATATATTTCCCAGATATTTCCGATCTTCAAAGCTCCACTTGAAACTAACCTTTGACAACTCAGCACAAGTGGTTGATCTGGATCAATCTTCGAATCTCAATACATTTTGTTTCTCCACAAAACATTACATAGCTTTAAAACATGATCCATTACATGCATACATAATTCATATCCTTCCCTTGTTGCAAAATATGAAACTGGGTGTGAACAACAACAAAATCGGTTGCTACAGGTGTTATGATAGCACCTTTGTTTCCCTGTGTGAACGATTGTAGGAACTTCCTGTAGTGACTTTCCAAAAACTAGTCCCGCGTGTATTAAACTATTTTCTATTCCTAGGTTATAGTTGGACATAGACAAAAAGGAACATGATACCTTAGACATAAGGAACCAAAATATCGTTTCCATCCTCCATTACTTTAAATCTCAAAACTTTGATTTATCCTAGAAGTGATATTCTTAAATTGACATCTTTCTATGTAGGATGGAGGAAGTTGCTTCTGCCAACAATTCTAATCTATTCTTTATGGTATTCTTAGATTGGGATCGAGTTTGAATATTTTTAGGCTCATTCCCTTCAGATCCAATCTTAGGGTTTGGTATTTTCATATCTTTCTTACTCTATTTCCTGGTAAGAACTTTGTTTTAACCAATGATTGTCTTTTTATTTATAATCAAGCCACCCTTCTTGGATTTATCCTTCATAATCTTAGTAACATGATTTTTCTTGCTTGTAGATGTATTTTTTGTAGGTTTGACATGCCCCTCATCAATGATGATAACCTTCTCTGTGATGGCAGGTTTATTCACTATCTTAGACTTGAACCTGAACTTGTTTTGAGGACTTGTGCTTCATTTTATTTCTAAAATTCTATACCTAGAGGTATCATCATCGGAGGAACTCGAGGCATGAAGATTGACCTCTCGGATAGGCTCTTTAAAATGTACAGGATCTTCAATTTATTTTTTTGTTTTTACAGGTTGATGATCCTCCACTGGAACCTTAGATTATGTTATCATCTTATCCCTTTTCAAATAAGTTTTTTGTACAAAAGGGAAAGGGTGCTCACCTCCACCTAATATGTGAGAAGACCCTGCCTCTATTCATTGGCTAGTTGATATATAATGGCCGAAGTGTCCTCAGACACACAATTTTATTAATAGGAAAAGAAATTACATGGGAGACATTGCAAGAGTTTACATCACAACACTCAATACTCTTGCAATGAGCAATATATAGGCTAAAAGTCCTAACAAACTCAAGATATGGATCACAACAAGTGTCCATTTACAATAAATGCTATCTTAACTATCTTAAAACAAATCTCCTAATTTATAGCCTAAGATATGACACCTCTTTAAAGTCATATCTTTTACAACAATAATGTATCTCTAAAGTTCTATCTTTTACAACAATAATGTATCTCTAAAGTTCTATATTTATTTAACAAATATTCTAGATTATTAATTTAATATTCTAAATTAATAATCTTTTTATTCTAACTTTATAAACTATGATAAATGTATTTTGGATTATCTAACAATATAGATTTACATTCTCATCTGGAGTCTCGAAACATGCTGCTCATTTACCCTTCTTTGTAGGAGTGGATTGATCGACATTAGCTGGAGTTTCTTGATAAGGCTTAACAATATTTCCATGTGATTGAGAAGAAGAGGCATGCTTTTCATTCTCATACCCCGACTAGATCAAGAACTCATCCCAAGTCTTCTACAACTTCTCTAATTCAGCCTTAACAAGAACTTTAATCAAACCTTGATAAAAAATTCTATGAGGAGGAGTCTTGGGGTTCACTTGAACTCTCATAGCCATCTCGTTGAGATCCCGTAAGAAATAATAAGTTAAATGCATCCTCTTAATCCCTGTTAGATGAACCAGAAATCAAAGGTGGAATAGGAATACAATAGAATAACGCTTCTCGCAAGTGATGAATCTCTTAAGCATGAGAAATGCTTCCATCCACTCAACAACAATCCAATCCTTGGGGATGCCCTTTTCCCAATTCAGGTCTCTATGTTCAGGATTTAAAAATTGATTAACGTCTCCACCTGTGATCAATTTATTCTTAAACCACCTTTTTCCATCAGTGGGGAGGTTGCACACTGTAGCTATGGATTCTTTAGTAAATTGCATGGCCAAGTTTCCAACTCAGGCCGATTGTCCATTGAAACTCTCTGTAAATGACCTGGCTGTAGAATAATGATGACCATCCCATTTAGTGCAGAAGAGATACCACCTTGCCCGATAAAAAATGATTTGGGTATCTTCGTAAGCCTCCATGAATTTAGGCCCTTCAGGTTCTTTTTTATTCACATGTCCTCCTTTACCCATCTACATAGTCATAACCCAAAAGTTGTATTCTTGGCTACAAAGGAGAGATATGTCTACTATGAAACAAGAATCAAGGAGATTTGCTAGCTCTGTAGGGGCCAAATTCAAATAAATTCGTTGTTGTAGATAAAAAAACAAGGCACCAGTTTTGAAAACACATTGAATAAGACAATTGATCTGTGTAACCTTATGGACAACTAATAGGTACAAATAATGATACATCCCACTTCACGTGCTATGGATGGCGATGAGTACTTTGCTAAATTATTTTTATTAGTCATGATATTGTAGTACAATCTACATCTTCCATGACTCACCAAAGTGCTTAAAATGATCATGACTATGTGTTATCGGAAAAATCGGTAAGTGCAAACACAAACGGATCTCCCTAGTTTCACCCCGAAACTAGAACAAAACAAGACATAATATAAAACTTTCCCTAAGTTTTAATTATCAAGCATACTAACTAACAAGAGATAAATGAAATACCTTTTAAATGTCGTTTGTCCTTGCTAGTGTCATCCTTGTTTTGTTCCAAATCTTATGGGATGTTGAACCTGTAAAAATACATAAGCCAATGAAGTGAAAGCAATGATGTATACTTAACAAAACCTATTTATGTGATCAAGGAGTCATACAATAAAATAAGACCAATTTTATGGGAAATAAATATATCACTATATTAAATATATGAAAAGGTGAATAAAACCAATGCCTTGATGTTGTAGGGTTCCTTCCAATGTCCCTTTGCCTCAACACACACACCTTTCCTCCAATTCTTTTGATGAAGAATATTAAAACCTGACTTGGAAAGCTAAAGAAAAGTTATCACAAGTACAATCTTCCGTAGAATTCTTCATGCATAAGCCAACCTAGCCTTTCCCATGAGATATCCCTCTTTATATAGAGTGAAGAGGGATGGATGAAGATATTAGGATTATCTCACTAAATCAGAGAAGCGAGTGAGATCCAAATTGATCGGAGGCCACATCATCCTTTCAAAGATTCCATTCTAGAACCTTCAAGAATTTCACCTTTTTCCTTTGTTTGAGCATCGTCACACCCTAAACATAAGAAGCCTGCGATGATGTTACATTCCACTGTGGCATAGCATGCGACGATCAAGGATCGTCGCAACCTTAGCATTTGGCAAGGTGCGACGATCTTCTTTGGTAGGGTTTTCAATAAAGAAAAGATGATTCTATTTCCCAAGGAGAAAGTATTATTTCTTCAGTAGCTTCAGGGAACAGAGAAGTAAACAATACACATATCATCGGTGATCACAGGGGTGACCAAAATAATGTGTAACATAATTCCCCCCAAAATATGAAGTTGGAACATGTGACAACTCAAATAATTTGTAGAATGTGTGTGTCAAGAACAAGGAGGGCATCAGTCGGAAGCCTGTCAACAAACAAGAAACTACATAATAATATATCATTTACTAAGGTAGGCATTCCCATACTCAGACTACAAGTGACCCTAATCATAAGTGCCAAGTGAATCATGGCCACCAATCATACACTATGGATCCATGTCATTATTATTTAACATAGCCACGAGAAATACACTGTGGATCTATGCTATAATGACTCAAATTTGGACATAGCCACGAGAAATACACGATGGATATATGTTCCAATACAAGCTTATGAATACTCCATCGCAACCTGGATCTATGTGACATTATCCAGGGTCTTCATTTTTTTCATCCCGAAGTACGAATCTATCCATGTGATTACAAGTGTCGAAGTTGAACATGGTAGAAACCAATTTATTACCAATCATTAATGAATACCTTTAACAAGTGCGAGGTAAATCACCATTGATGTCAATGACCCCCTAGGTACTCTAGTACAATCCAACGAATGGGAATTAATGAGATGAAGTGGAACACTCGATGGAATTTTCCAATCAGGGGCCAATGATGTGAACCCACTGTTGAAAATGAGGAAACCTGCCATTGAGGCATGCAGGTTCCAAGGTACTACATGTTTTATAATTCTAATTCCTAGATAACGAGTTGAAGTCGACAGGAAAAGACTCGTCACAGGAGGGATTTAATGTATCCCCAATCAATGACATGAAACATGTAACATATTTGAAGTAGATTAGAGTATAAAGTTATTCAAAACTGACTCAGGGAAGGCCGACATGGTAAAATTTTGAGGACTGCAGATGGTCAACTCGATAGAAGGATTGTGTAGGTTGAAATTCTCTTGAACATATGAATGACACGAAAAATTGTCTTGGCATCATTGAATCAAGGAGGACCCAAATTACAGACTTGTGGATGATCAAACGAGAAACAAATGGATTTCCCAACCCAGATACAATAATGAATATGGGTTTCATGTTCAAGAGCGACTTACTACCACTAACACCGATACAGATATACATTTCTTCCCAATTTCCCCCCACCATTTCTGGCGAGTACCTGTTTATGTTTACACAAGATCGAGGAGGATAACATATGCTTGAACTATAAGCTTATCCTTCGGATGAGTCCCTCAGAGTATGTTTAATGAACCCTAGGAAGGAGTGGTTTGGTCCCATATGGGCCTTTCAATGTTTTTTTTATGAGTCCAAAGAAAGTAAAATCAATGGTTTTTCATATTTAGAGAGTCTAAAAAACACTTAAAGGAAACTCCAAAATGTCATTTTTCATAAAGTAATCTGATGAGACCGAAAAAGAAATAAACTACCACTCAATAGACATTTTATTCAAATACTTTAACGAGCGTGAAAAGAACAAGATTGCTCGACAATCTTTTCATGTTTAGAGAGTCTGAAAAGAGCTTAAAGAGAACTCCAGGGGGTTCCTTTTTCGTATAACCTTTACGATTATGAAAACGTGATAAAATTTTACTCAGTTACATTCTCATGTATTTACGAGAACGATAAAGAACAAATACTAAGCTCGAGATTGTTTTCATTTTTACGCAAGATTAAAACAAAACAAAACTATGCTTGGGATAGATTTTATTTTTACACAAGATTAAAAACTAAACAAAACTATGCTTGGACCTGGTTTCATTTTTACACAATCTTGAACCAGAGGAAATTATGCTTCAGTTATGTTTCATTTTTACACAATCTTGAAACTAAAAAAACTATGCTTGCAGCTTCCCAACGCATTATCCAGGGATGGTTGGTACTTTGTCCCCAACTTAAGAAGCTAGTGACTTAACTTCAACATGAAGTCTAGAGGCTATAAGAAAAGTCCCCCCAAGATTCGTTTCGTCCAACTGCAAAGGTGAATGAAATGTAGCTTCAAATACTAGACAAAGGAATTGAATCAAATAGATAGGGGGGAAAATCTATTTCATTTTTTAATGATCTTGACACAAGAATATGAACTATGCTCGAGACAAGTTGTTTGATTTTTTAACGATCTTGACACAGGAGAAGAACTATGTTCATAAAATTTGTTTCCTTTTTTAACTAGGTTACCATAGGGACGCAAAAACTATCCTCATGACCTCTATTTCATTTTTTAATGAGGTTTCCACAGAGACGCAAAACTATCCTCACAATTGGTTTCATTTTTTAACGATCTTGAAATCAGAAAACCATGCTCAAAGAGAATGAAAAATCAACAAAATAAAGAAATCCAAAATAAAAAAGGAAGCAAATACCAAAATAGTACGTTCCCCAGTATGGTCACCAATTTTTTTATCAGACAAATTGGTAAGTGAAGACACAAACGGATCTCCCAAGTTTCACCCTGAAACTAGAATAAAACAAGATAGAATATAAAACTTTCCCTAAGTTTTAATTATCAATCATACTAACTAACAAGAGATAAATGCCATACCTTTTAAATTTTGTTTGTCCTCGCTAGTGTCATCCTTGCTCCATTCCAAATCTTATGGGATGTTGAACCTGTAAAAATACATAAGCCAACGAAGTGAAAGAAACGATGTATACTCAACAAACCTATGTATGTGATCAAGGAGTCATACAATAAAATAAGACCAATTTTATGGGAAAGAAATATATTGTTGTATTAAAGATATGAAAAGGAGAATACAACCAATGCCTTGATGTTGTAGGGTCCCTTCCAATGTTCCTTTTGCTCAACACACACACCTTTGCTCCAATTCTTTTGATGAAGAGTATTCAAAACATGACTTGGAAAGTTAAATCAAAGCTATCACAAGTATAATCCTCAGTAGAATTCTTCATGCATAAGCCAACCTAGCCTTTCCCATGAGAGATCCCTCTTTATATAGAGTGAATAGGGATGGATGAAGAGATTAGGATGATCCCACTAAATCAGAGAAGCAAGTAAGATCCAAACCGATCGGAGGCCACCTCATCCTTTCGAAGATTCCATTCTATAACCTTCGAGAATTTCACCTTTTTCCTTTGTTTGAGAATCATCTCACCCTAAACAGAAGCAGTCTATGATGACGTCAAATTCCACAATGGCGAAGCATGTGACGATCAAGGACCGTTGCACCCTTAACATTTGGAAAGGTGCGATGATATTCTTTGGTAGGGTTTTCAATAAAGAAAAGATGATTCTATTTCCCAAGGAGAAAGTCTTATTTCTTCAGTAGATTCAGGGAACAGAGAAGTAAGCAATACACATATCATCAGTGATCATGGGGGTGACCAAAATAATGTGTAACACTATGGACACGTGGAAGTTCCTATAGTGCTCAACCTGATTTGTGGTTTTCACTCTTGAGTGGATTAGACTTTGAATATGCAACTCATGAAGTTAAATAATCATGATGCATAAGCATTGACATGACTAATGGTTCAAATGAAAAGACTTGAAACCATTTGATGTCATCAAATAATCATTTAAATATGTGTCTAGTTCCCTATGTCCCTCTCTCACAACATTAATTCCATCTCACTCATTCACTCTAGCATTGTTTTAAAACCCCTTAAGGTAAGCTATTAGACCTTTAACAAAATGCTAAATATTTTTATAACTTATACAAAATTTTAAATACCAAGTAAGAATGAATGAGGGATAAAACAAGGTAGAACATAGTAGGAGTTAACACTCCAAAACCAGGTTTCTGAGATATTGTCTTCCATTGATCTTCTTTCCTAAGTGCATTGGTTGCTTGAGCATCTACCTTACATTTTTTCATGAAATTCCTGCATTCATGGAAAATATTGCACTTAAATAGGATCCTCTCATAATCAATTTGTTCAATGTGTTGCCAATTATCCAACAATATGAGGACTTCTTTGGGAATTCCTTTTTCTAGGTCCACCTCCACATATATTCTAGCAAAATATAATATGTTCTCCTTTAATTCCACTATGTCAATGTAGCAACCTAGATAGTTCCCTATACATTAGAGGGCATCATCATTCCATCAATGGAGAGGAAGATGATGAAGGTGAACCCACACCAAAACTGCAAAGGGAACATCACTTTCTAAGTTGAAATGAAGGGTCCATTTGTTTAGGTAAATCCCTCTTTCACCTAAAAAATATGAGCCACTCTGGAAGATCAGATCCCTGACCTCTTTGAGATAAAAAATGAAGGATAAATATCATGTTCCACAAAAAAACTATTCAAAGAACCCTTGATGAGGGGTTTCCAATTTTTACAAAGCCAAGTTTCCACCATCTTTGGAGACAACCAAATTCCTATAAATTCTCTTATCAAACTCTGATCAGCAAGGACCAAATCCTTCCACCGAGAGGAGGTAGGGGGTAGCTTTACCTACAACATATCCTCTATATTTTTCACAAAATGATATGGATAGACCTTATAATTTTTTACCAAAGCATAAACCATGGCATGAAAATCCATATCTTCTTCATCTAGAGGGGGTTGCCACCCCTCCCCCTGATACCACCATAAATTGCACCCATAACCAAAAATAGGGTTTATCATAAACCAATGATTCTCTCATAATTCCTCAATTGACTTCTCAGTATTTTCTTATTTCATTCATTAATAGAATTTGGATTTCACTATATTATTGTTCTCTCTGCAATATTTTTGTGTGTGTGTTTCCATTCATATTCCTTCGTTTGATTCCATTATCTATACAATCTAGATCAATGGCATCATAGAAATATGATATTAGTTGTTTCTCAGTGCATGTCCCCAACAAGGTCAAGGTAAAAAGAGTTGGGTCTCAAAATAATTTCTCTTAGGGAAGACCATTCTATCTATCCCAAGCAACCTCCCATGGAAAATCAAAAGAGAGATGATGGATCACGAGATCCTATCAAGTTGTTTTTCTAGGAATCCCTCTCACAATAGAGGAAAATAATGATGCAATGTTTCACCTAGATCCTTTGAATAATTCTAATGGCGGCCAAGACATCTTCGATAATCAACCATTTCAGAGGTGAAACACCCTTCAAGGTACAAGATAATTTTGAAATTCCTTTTTTTGAAGGAAATATAGATGAAAATGATTTAGAGAAATGGTTAAATATTTAGAGGGTTATTATTGTGTTCAAAAAAATCCATACATCAAAAATATCACTTTTGCACTCCTTAAGGCCCTTCCCCCTGTCAAATATTGGTGGGAAAGTTACTAGGAGAGACATGATGGAGATGAGTCTACAACATTTTGGATAGAACCGACATGGGCATCTTTTTTTGATTCCATCAAGGAGGAGTTATACCCTATTGGAAACTGTGATGATCTGTACATGAGATAGAAAACTATATGTTGGGAGAGAAACTAGACAGTGCCAGAGTACATCGATATCGTCTATACCTTTCACTTAGATGGGAATCAACAACTCTAATAAGCACCTAGTTTTGAAGTAACATAGTGTTCTACATAGGTACAACCAATAAGATATGTATTTCTTGGACATTTCCTCACTGGGAGTTTCTTATTGATATGTTGTCAAAATCAATACAAATTTAAGCAAAGGAATAAGGAGGATTTTGGGTCTGCAAATCCACGAAAATAGAAGCATGGTAAAGGTGGACCCAAATCATGGAACAAAGTACAAAGCAAGGATAGCCAACCTCAATAAAACCATTCCAAGCTATAGGTTAAGAAGGGTAATGAGAATTCGAAGAAGGGCATTGGTAAGTGGTGTGAGTTCCCAAAAATCTCCTGACTCAACAATGATGAATGTAGCTCGAAACAATCATTGTTGGATGAGATGAAAGAAAAATAATTGGAGTTTGGCTCATAGTAGGATAACAAAAAGTTTATCATTGACATATAACCCAGTGCTAATATTGAAACTGCAAATATCCAACCAAAAGATTCAGAGGAGCCCAAGGAGGGGGATCACCTCTTCCATTCATAGATGTGGGTGAGGAGAACTCCACTACATTTAATTATTAACAGTGGTAGCCAAAATAACTTGATCTCGACTTAGGTCATCGAGATATTGAATTTTTCAACAATGCCACACTCCCAACCATACACCATCGGTTGTTTGAGACAAGGATGAGACCTCCACATCATCCAACAATGTCTCATGAACTACATAATTAAACCCTTCAAAGATGAGGTATTGTGTGATGTTTACAAAATTGAAGTTTATGATGTTAATTTAGGATAACACTACATGTGGAAACATCATGTTGTTTATGATTCAATGCCTCGTAGTGTCATTGTTACTTTGTGAGGTCAACTCTACAATGTACCAGAGGTAGTCTTGACTATTGTAGTTTCCTTTCTCTCAACAAAGAAGTGTTGAAGGCTGACCTCTCGAACCAAAAACATTGTCCTCTTCATGGTTTATTCAAAATATGAACAGAACGTCACTATGACCACCACCACCTCAACACATGGCCTTTCTACACAATAAAATCAGGTGGACAAGATTGTGGAGGAATACATATATATATATTCACCTCACCTACGGGGGTGCCTCTACACTACTAGGTCAAACATTTAATTGAATTGATACCTGGTCATGTTCCTTTACTTGATGGCCCAATATATATTCTCTCTTCTAGAGAATGAGGAAATAAAGTGTCAAATTCATGAGCTCATCCAAAAGGGCCACATTCGACCAAGTTCATCACCTTGTGGGTGCCCAATTGTGTTGGTACAAAAGAAGGATGAGACATGGTGACTCTATATTGATTAAAAATATCCAAAAAAAAACATTTTTAAGAACCGATACCCGATCCCTCAGATTGCAGATCTTCTTGATCATCTTAAGGGTGATGATTTCTTTAGTAATATTGATATGAAGTCATGCTACCACCAGGTCCCAATTGAGTGAATCGATGTATGGAAAACTACCTTCATGTCTAAAGAATTCATTTTTGAGTGGTTGGTCATGCCTTTTATCTTGACTAATGCTTCGAAAAAATTCAAGAGGATGATGGATGACATCTTGCAACCATTCACAAACTCTTTTATCATCATATATTTGGATGACATCCTTATCTTCAACAGAAATTGGGAAAAACATTTACAACACATTCAATAGATCCTAAGCACTCTATGGAAACACAAGTTATATGCCGATTTGGAGAAATGATCATTTGTCATGCAGAGAAATTAATATCTATGATACATCATGGATGAACATGGGGTGAATGTGGACACATCGAAGTACCAAGTCATTCACAATTGACCAGCCTTTACGACTCTAACAAATCTCCGCAACTTCTTGGGGCTTTCCAAATTCTACCATAGGTTCATGTTGGTTTTATCTCATATTTCTTGGCCCTTAAGCCAAGTGGACAAGGGTGGATCTAAGGCCAACTTTTACTAGTCTAATTCATAACAAAAAATCATTTCAGGATCTGAAATTCCACCCCTACTTGGCACCAATCCTCGCTCTACTAGACCTGCAATATCCATTCGATATTGAGACAAATACCTTTGACTTATATGATGTCAATGTAGTCCTCACTCAACATGTATATCATGTGGCCTATCAAAGTGAGACACTCAATTATATTGCTCGTAGTTATCCCACCTATGACAAGGAGATGTACTCCATTGTGCAAGCAAGTCGATGGTGGAAGAATTATATTATAGGAAATGAAATGATCATCCACACTAATAACAAGCCTTTTCAATTCATGCAGACACAAGGAAACTTATAGAATGACCACCATCAAAAGTGGTCCACATACTTGTGAAAATTTCAATTGAACATTAAGTATAATAAGGGAAACAAAAACATGTTGCAGAAAACCTAAGACAGTCCTTGGTTGTGGCGTTAACCATTTTTATTAACTCGGGTGGGACTGTGACCTCTAGGTGGTCCCAATTGTACAAAAATGACCGTGACTTCATTGCAACATATGAAACACTAGGTGAAAGTAAGAAATCTCCATACTTTCACCTCCAGGATGCACTTTTGTGTTATCTAGGCCATATTTTTTATAGTAAGGTGGTATGGCACTTCGATGTGGAGAAGATTGTAGCATTACTTCAAAAGTATTTCTATTGGTCAAAACTTTGACAAGACATCAATAGGTATATAAGATCAAGAATTGCATGTGCCATTGATAAACTTGCCCTTAAGAAAAATGGGTTGTACACTCCTCTACCTACCCCATACAAGCCATGGGAGACAGTCTCCATCTATTACATTTCAGATTTTCCCTCCACCAAGCATGATAATGATTGTGTATTTGTGGTTTTCGATCGGTTCTCTAAGATGTCCATTTTGGCATCGTGTAATAAGAGTATCATCGCTGAATCCACTTCTAAGATCTTTCTTAATTATGTTTGGGTTCATTTTGGGCTACCATGGAACATTATTTTAGATAAGGATAGTAGGTTCCTTAGTACCTTATGGTCAAACCTATGGTCTCTGATGGAGACCAAGCTGACCAAATCGACTTCCTTCCACCCCCAAACAAATGAAAAAATAAGAGTGGTCAATAGGATTATTGTGCATATCATGTGCATTTACAAATCCAAGCATCCATGTACATGGTACAATAGTCTTCCATATGTTCAACATAGATACAATAGAATCCTCCAAACATTTATTGGCCACATATCTTTCTAGGTGTTCTTGGGGTTCCAACCATTGGCCTCCATTGATGTATCTCTACCCATTGCATCTTTACAAGAAGAGTTCTCCCATGCTGAGAATGAGGTAGATAAAGAAAAAAAATTGTTGAACAGATCCAACACATCCAACAATAGGTTCATGATATCCTATAGAAATCCAATGCCAATCACAAGCAACGACATGACCAACATTGGTTTCCACACAAGTTTCAAGTTGATGATAAGGTGTGGTTTCATTTGTAGAAAGAACACCTAACATGAACCCATACAAAACTCATACCACTCATATATAGACCTTACACCATGTTGTGTTAGGCACTACAACCCCATATTTCTTGACAATCCTATTGCAATTTCCTTTTAAGAAATGGATCCCCCCTTTATTTTTTTGATTGTGAAAGAGCCCCCGTCAGCTTCCTTATCCTTCAATATTTTCTTTCAAATCTTACTTACCTTGATTCAATAGTTGCAAAGAAGAATACTTGAAAATTTTATTTTTTCAAGCAAGTTTGATATTTTTGGCAGAGTTCCCTTTAACTCCTCTAATGTAAATCAGAGGAGTTCTTTCCAGCTTCTTCGATGTACATTGGAGGAGTTCCCTTTAAATCCTCCGATGTAAATTGGATGAGTTCCTCCCAAGTTCATCGACTTCTATCCCATCTCTGAAATGCCTCCGATGAACATCATAGGAGTTACCTTCAACTCCTCAGATGTTCATCGAGTATTTTCCTCCATATATGTCGATAGGCTTGGAACACTTTGTGTTAATTCCTTCGATATACATTGGAATACTTTCCACGAAGTCCTTCGATGTACATCGAAGGAATTAACCTGAATGTCCTCGATATTTAATATAGGAACCAACCACATTTATGATAATTTTTACCCAAAGCTTATAAAAGGGAGGTCACTCATTCCACTCCCCTCATATCTCATCATGGAGAAAGAACATGATCATTTCAAGCGTTAGGTGAAAGGAGTCTGACCCAAAAAAATTATCGGGACCTCCACGTGTCCACAAACCATAGGTAGACTCTCAAAATTGCTTACTCCTTATTTTCTTTTAGCGTTTAGGTTTTACTTTTCTAGGGTTCAATTGTATGTCCTTGTCACTATCCCCCTTTATTTTCCCTCAACCTTCTTGACAACCTGCACCACCCGACTCCATTGTGATCACATGCCTTTATGTTGTTAATTTTTTTTTACGACCCCTCTAAGTAGAGCCAGTGCTGGAAATCACTAAGGAAACCTTATGGTCCAACCCTAAACATTCTCCCTAGTTTTACCAAAAAAAAATCAGTGAGGTTGGTAGGTCCATATTTCTCCAGTCATGAATCCAATCTAAACTAACATATGGGTAAAGAGTCCACAACGGGGTCTTTTCAATTTCTTCGTTTAGCTGCAGGAAGTCAAAACACGACCTTCTTTTTTTTCCCAAGTTCCATTGGGCCACTTCATGTTAACTCCTCCGGTCATATTAGAGGAGTATGTATTAACTCCTTCGATATTATCAAAGGAGTTCTCGAGAGATTTGTCGATAACCCACACACAACTAAGATACTTTAAAATTAACTTCTTTGGTATTCTATTGGAACACTTAAAGCTAACTCCTCTAATTCACATAAGAGGAGTTGGAAATAACTTTGTCGATAACATACCAGAACCTTTTGAACCAAACTTCCCCAAAAATTTTGAAGGCTTTGGACTGAACTTCCCTGCTTTATATTAGATCACTCCACACTAACTTGTCTGGTGCACATCGGAACACTTGTTCTCAAATCCTATGATTTACATCGAAGGACTTAACATCAAAGCCTATGATTTCACCTTTTGAGCACAGTTTTTACTCTTTATTCCTCAAACCTTCAACAGGTTGTTCAACATTCCTTCCATCGTCCTATCATCATTAGATGATGACCCTCTACCCAGTGACAACTCAAGTGAATCTTCTGGTATTTCAAAATTCTCTAGCTGCATTCAACTTCATATTATTTATGTCTTAAATCTCTTAACTAAGCCCACCTTTGTTTTTGTAGGTCCAAATATGTCCCTGTGGAAGAAGACAATGAGTAAGACACTTAGGACCGAAGCCTCGGGTAGTGGATAACAGACTGAAGGTGAACCAAAAGTTATCAGAGCCACATACTATGACACATATGGACTCCTAGAAAAGGATGGAGAAACACTAAAGTGAGTAGAGGTGTATCATATGTTTAAGAAGTCGAATTTCGCCATTGATGCCAAAGATCAATATGACCTTAAAATATAAAAAAAAAAAATCATAAAATATGTCATATTCAGAGTATCATCCCACTCGGTTGTATTCCCCTGTGCAGTCACCATCACTTGGATCCTAAAAAACATAGATTTAAATGACAGATACATGTGTAACACCAAAAAGGATCCCACAACCTCATTCAAGATAAATTATCTAGCGAAATTCTATCACATTGAGATAGGAATTAAGAAGTTGGACAAAAAAATCCTCAACAAATTTGAATACACTCCCAAGGATGTATTTCTCAAATGGTACAAGGCCGAAAAATAATTCAAGTATAGGCCCAAGAAATGGTACCCCACAAGCTCTTTGAGAAGGCCTTATCAATATTTGGTAGATATGTTATGTCGACTATATGGATAACCAAATGCATCCCATATTTATCTATCATATATTCCTTTGATATATTACTGCACAGACGAGGGAGTGTCATTCAATTGAGATGATATCTTATCATAAAATCTAACAGTGGCCATCTCTATAGTCAAAGGATCTCATCCTAGAACATTCTTGGGCTTTCACATGTCCTCATACCTCTTGGAAATTATGTGTGTGGCCCATCAATACTCGAGGATGGGATGGAAATGGAATCCCTCAGACTCGACCATCCATGTATACTGGAAAGTGATCTGGGAACACAAGTATCAAATAAAGTACCAAAATATATGTGAACATTTTTTGGCTCCCTTGTATGAGTTCATATTTTGCACCAGAGCCCCCTGCATGAATGACAAGGAAATATCGATCATAAGAAGGATTGGAGACTAGTACGTCATGGAACACGACACCTACATAAGAGTATATGGTGCGATGAATCCCCCTCATCTCCTCCCTCAATTTATTCCTAAGAATCTTGTTCTCTAGGATGTTGCATACCAGACTATAATACATGGGGTGGGGGGAATTCTATATCAAGTCAAAAAATCAATTTGGCCATCACTATCACTAACCGTTGGGAACTACTTCTTTGAAAACACAATGAAGGCTCAATCAACGGTAAACACCCTACTATCTTAAAACTTCTAAGAAGAATGGTTCTGAAGGTACGATCCTAATAATGGTGTAAGAGACCACTTCAAAAAAATGGGTCTACCATGGTAATACATGATGGATATCTAGGAAGATGAAGAAGTATGTTAGAATGCTCGAACTTATGATGATGTAATATTCTGAAGATGCATCCAACCCAAATTAATAATTTTGTATGAATAAAGAGATAGAGAAGAAGATGGAAAGAAAGAAGAAGAGGATTTGGTCGAAGAATCACCCCTCACCTCTACCTCAGTAAACTCAGGATCGACGATAGGAGAAGAGGAAACACCAGTCGACAAGAAAAGAAGGAATAAGGAGAAAGTCCACAAGAACAAGAATGATGTTGCCAATTAAAAACAGAAGACTGAGGCAGAGAAAGGAAAATCCAAAGTTGAGACAGAAGAAAACGTTACAGCAGAAAGGGATACCAAACAAATAGAAGAAGCAACAAAACAAGCAACAAAAAGAGAAGCCAAAGAAGCAACCGATAAAGCAGCAGAAGCAGAAAATAAGTAAAAATATACAAAGAATAGAGGTGATGAAACTCACCTAATGGGTTAGGATTGGGACTCTAAACATTGTTTCAACCAAGCGAAGTACTTTAATTGAGAAGATTCACTTATGATAGAAATACCAACAGGATCATGTAAGAACAATTGAAGAAAGTACCAATAACTGAAGGAATTCGAATCGCAGTGGTCACACATGTTACCATAATGGGATATGTAAGGGAAAACTCAATAGACACTACCACAACTGGTTCTTCCTTTATGAATGCTAATGAAAACAACATCTGGAGGCTAAGCCAATAGAATCAAGAGAAAGAAGAGAAAATCAAGGAACTTGAAAGAAAGTTGTGACAGGTAAAAGTTGACAAAAACAACAAACACAACTTCAAATCAAGTGCTGAGAAATTGAGAACAGATCTAGAAGAGACCCTCATAGACATGTACGCACTATTGAGGAAAATATATGAATTATCTTACTCAAGCATTTTTTAATCTTTCCTGGTGAAGACAAGATAGTCGAGAATATCACCCTATGTTTTATAGCCTCAAAAATATTTTCCCAATCCACCAGTATTAATTACGAGGGTTTAGGCTGATTTTTCTTATGAATATAATGTTACAAAATAACATAAATTTTTTATATAAGTTTCTGAAAAATATACAGATTACAAAAAGTAAATGCAGAGATCAAAAAGAAAAAGTAACCAAGTCACCGGTACACACAAATGAGACAGAATATCAATCTCATTTACAAAACCCTTGTGAGGGCATGGACCAAAGTCTAATTTAGAGATCCCCGATGAAAACCATACAAAAGGACTCTGACAAGAAGTAAAAACTGAACTTTATAATCTAGATCAACTTGCCACAGACTGTTGCCAATTTGACTCTGCACAATATCCTTTATCAACTATGAAACTTAATCCATAAACATACAAGTATACATATACTATCAAAGATGTATCAACACCTCTAAAACAAGCATCTAAATGATTTGGTTCAGTTCCGAACCGTGCTGTCTAAAATAGGACCCTGCTGTAAAAAAGAGAATTAGGCTTTGGATGAACTCAAGAATGAATGAAAACTAAAAGTATCTCATGAAAACAAAAGAGAAAACCTTAGTATTGGTTTCTCCTTCTATTCTCCTTTTGTTTCTTCTTTTCATTTAGCTTTTATGCCTTCCAAATAATTTGAACTAGTTCAACTACTTTCTTTAGTTAAGTTAGTTTAACTTAACCAATTTAGTTTAGGAGAGATAATAACAATAATAGTTTAGGGTCTTTATTTAATAATAACTAGGTACGTGGGACCCCTTGTGACTCCCTTCTTTTATTCTTTTCAAATTGTAAAATAAAAAACAATTGGATAATCATTTAAACACATGCCACCTTGTAACTCCCTTAAATACCTTCAAAATTTGAATATTTAAATATCAGAAATAATTCAAATCATATCCAAAAATATGTAAATATCCACATAATCCACATTATCCCCCAAAAAATAGCTTGTTGTCCAAATTTTTTGTAGACCACTGTCTTCAACAACTCAATCACAAAAACACATAAATTAAAATCCATACTTGCCACTATGAGAGGCAATCCTTATTTTATCATTGTTGTCCCCCTTTGACTCTCTAGAAGTAGCCTTAGGTTGATTTGAACCTTGAGGTTGTATCGCACTAATAACATGGGAAAAATCATCCTTTAGATGCATACGGGAGGACATTGATTTTGAAGAGTCATTTGAAGGAGAGGAAGGGGAGGCAACAAATTTTCCTTTATCTTGCATATGGGGGACATCAATTTTGATCCTTTTAATAACATGAGAGGATTGAATAGGTGAATGCACAGAGGAAATTTCAATATTAGTATTTACATGTGGTGGAGGAGGTAATGACAAATTGGGGTAGCCACAATGGTAAGAGACAACCGGGTTGACAATCTCTTTACATCCATCATTTGCAAGGACTTCTGGTTGCAAGGACACATGAGGAGGCACATGAATACCAGGGATGTTTTGAGGCTAAAAGAGGGGTCTCTCTGGTCGAGGTTGTACTATTCCTTGCTCGATCCAGTTAAAGAATACATCTTGGAATAGTTGGTTCAGTTCCTGGGGGTTAGCATCAAAATGAATGGAGAATCTATGCCTTCTAGGCCCTATGTTCCAATTACCTCTTCCTCTATTATTTCTGCCATGGATGCCCCTGTTGAAGAAACACATCCTGTATGCAACAATTCATCAGTAACTAGCCCTTAACAGACCATACATGACATTCTTCTTGCATGAAACAATTTCTGGCTCAAGAATTGACACAAGACCCATGCAAATCCATCCATAAGAAATCATTTAATAATTTCCAAGTGAGCAGGGGGTAGATAGGGTTCATGGCACACCTAGAGGGAGTGTAATGAAAAAAAATGTGATATAATGAGAGGGGACAAATACACAAGTACTTCTCAACAATAAATAAAATAATTTAACTGTGCAATCAAATACCAAAAATATCAGTTACCAACCATTACTGTGTCATATCCTTTGTCACTATTATACTGAGTTTTTTAATTTATTTTATAGAACAGGGCTTGTTAAAATGAAATTAGAATTATGAGGGGGATATAATGAGCAAATTTAAAGTGGTAGAATGACAAGGATGTAATATGGATATTGTTCATATAAAAATAAATCAAATATAAAAAATTAACATAACTCTGTTCAAACCACCATAATTCAATCAACATTCACTTTTAAAACCACCATCTAAACTGTCACTTCTTTTACATATTTCTTGCTGACTTCAAAAAACATTTCATATGCCCGGAAATACTCAATTACAGTAGCCCTTGCATCTATATAATATTTATATAGAAGTCATGATAACAACATTGCCATTTATATTATAAACATAATGATTTGAGACACAATCATTCATATTCCAATGCTAAATCCTTTTCCTTTTAAAATCAAATAGAAATATGCACAATAATTCCAGCCATCCACATCCAATATGTTTTTAATATTCCTTAAACTCAAATAAGAATAGGCTCAGTATTAACCACCATTTGTCTATTTTCTAAACACTGTTAGACATAATCATCTGGGCATTAAAACTCATAATCGGACCCCAATGAATTCACACACAGGTGTTCTTCCAATATAATCAACACAAGTATTAATTCGAAATAACATTCAACCAATAACATGCAACTCTGAGCCAAAAATAGATTCATCCATTTAACATGAACGAACTTCTTCTAAAAATTGCCCAACGAGAGACATAGCTAAATCGTGCCCAATTGACCAAGGAAGCAAACATTGTTCTTTACCCTTGACTGGATTTGCAATGATATCAAGATCATTATTAAGGTTTAAACAAAACACACATAGAGTAATAATATATGGCTCAATTAAAGGAATGAGTCCTCGAAGACACAGACAGGTCGTGCCCCTTTCAAATTCACCACAAACATATAATCTTTAACAATATTCTTGATAGTGAGGGTTAACAAATGATAGTCAACCACATTTAACAAAGAATGAGAGGAAACAAAATCTTAAAATAATTGTCGGGGCTCGACCAAGACATGGCAAGAAACAATCCAACTCTTAATAGTTCACATTATAACCCGAAGAACCGAAACATATCAACCACAAAGACGAAAGGAGTGGCAACACTTAACACCAAGACTGGTTGTAAAACCCATGTACAAAGCTCAGAGCTTACTAAACTATAATCATAAGTTCCATATAGAACCAAACCAAAAACCCCAAGCTAACCGAACATGCCTTTCTATGATTTAACCAATAAACCCATGCACAAACTACAAACATCAAGTAATAACCATTATTCTTTCTATAAAATGCCAACAGTCTAGAATATTCACAAGAATCACCCACATACACAACACTGATACACAGTCCAAAACTTAAGAAAAGCACAGACCTCAAAAAATTCTGAACCAAAAATCGATTCATAACGCAGAGGAACCATCATGGATGGAAAAATAAGGAACCATACCTGGAAAAGCTTTCTCAAGGGATAAAATTATACTGTATCTTCCTTCACAACCAAAAATCACAGAGCATCAACAACCACCAGAGCCAAAAAATCAAATGCAAGTATGGAGAGGGTGATGGGCCTCGAGGGTTGTTTGAGTGGCGTGAAGTAAATGCACATCGCTTTCTTCCCCAACCTTATTCAATTCAATGTACAAGCCAACCAACTCACCATAACACTAACCATTAAATCAACCATATATTCCATAGCCATATACCATTTTCATAGTGCACCACTCTAAGTAATGTCAAAATATTTTAACAATAACAATGTGCCATAATATTACCCCATGTGCTTCCACATATATCTTTTAACAAAGCACATAACTCTAGCAGCAAGGGTTTATGCGCCCTCCTTTTATTACAATTACTCATAACCTTAGGGCTTGTGTATAGTCCTTTTGTTTAGAAGAGCTCTCATATTATCCCCTTGTATAAAATCATATGTAAAACAATTAATCCATGTTAAATTGAAAATAATCCTTTTATCCATAGTACAACCATAATTTGTGAGTGACCATCAAAACCATCTAGCCATGCAACAATCAACCAACCATCTTATGTCATCATAACGATTAAAACCATGACTTGAAGCATCAATTGTAGAAGATTGTGTTGGCATCATCATAACATCAAACAAAAAATATAAGTGTGACACATCCATAATGGTGCCATTAGTCTACAAGGGGTTCCCACCTACTAGTTTATTATTATTATTATAAATAAATAATAGATCTTGGAAATCATTTGCGAGAAATATTCATCGTTGCATTTTTATACGTCAACAAATGGAAAATCCACTGGTAAATATGTTTCCAAAAGATTAATAACTCAGATAATCTGGTTTCATAGACCAGGTGAACATTAGATCAAGGAATGTATATCAGAATGATTATGCAATAGGGGAAGTGAGTGGTTTAAGGGAAAAGATGATTTGGGATTTAGGGAATAACTTATGGAAAGTGTTACGTATGAGGGGGTTATTCTTGTGTGCATAACATTCAATTGATCATAGTGAAAGCGTTCTTTGCTTTAAGGAGAAAAAATCTGGTGTGCTCTTTTTGAATCTCGGAGCGAAGGGAAGAAAAGGAAAGCAAAAAATAGGGATAAAAAACCAATAATCTTATCTAACAAAAATACTGGAAGAAGAGAGAAATTTCAAAGATGTCTTCAAGGGGAGACATCATGGAAGTTGTGTAACCTGATTTTTATTGATTAACAATACTTGCAGAATAACATCGTTGTGGAAAAACTGATCCAAAATTTTATTTCTTACAAGAAAAGGAGTTAATAAAAGAAATAAAACAAAATAAATGAAACATAAGAAAGAAATAACAGTAAAGCAAAATCAAAGCAATAAAACAAACTATAATACATGAGTAATTCCATACAACATTTAAACCTTCAAGTTGGTTCCACATAATGTTTTAAGTGGGAACCATTGGTGTTATAGGAAAACAACCGCTCTTCCAAGTCCTTTAGAATATAAGAATTTGCACCCAGGACAAAAGCAATTTTAAAAGGATCCAGCCATAACTTTTGAAACTTTGAATGCCTTCCTCTATCAGCGTGAACGGAATCCCACAACAAGACTTTTTCATTTACCTTAAATCTGACAGATTTTTCACTTTTATTGAAATATTTCTTAACAGTTGATTGTCTTCTCTTTATGTTTTCCAAGGAAAATGTCCTTTGTTCTTCTAAAGACAATAGTGCATTTATCCTTTGATAAATATTAGAAGAATTCAATTCTTCCATCTGTAGCATTATCCTTAAAGAAGAAAGTTCCAACTCAGTAGGAAGAATGACTTCTTGACCATAAACAAGTTGAAAGGGGGTGCAACCAACGCTCACCTTGGTGGTAGTGTGATCTACCCAAAGGGCGTAAGTGAGGAGGGTGTGCCATTGATGAGGATTATCTTCGATGAGCCTCTTGATAATTCTAACCATATTTTTGTTAGTAGACTCAGATTTTCCATTTCCTTGAGGGTAATAAGTTGATGAGGTAAAATGTTTAACTCCCAGTTTAGCTAGAAACTGAGTTAGCTTAGCAGAAATAAAAGCGAGACCATTGTCTGTAATAATTTCCAAAGGAATACCAAATATGGAAAATATATTAGTTTCAAGGAAAGAAACAACGTGCTCATCCTGTGAATGCTTAAGTGGGACAACTTTAGTCCATTTCGTAAAATAGTCTGTGGCTGTCAAGATAAAAACTTTCCCTGCTGAAGATGGAGGATTAATAGGACTGATAAAGTCTAGACCTCATTTTGAAAAAGGAAATTCAGGGAGGATAGGTCGTAAAGGCATGGAAAAAAGACTTTCTTTCCCAACAAACTTCTGGCACTTGTCACAAGATCTTGAAAAATTATAAGAATCACGAAAAATTGAATGCCAATAGTACCCTTTTCTGATAATCTTAAAAGAAGTAGTTTTAGTAGAAAAGTGGCCACCTACATGAACAACATAATCTAAAGATCCATGGGTTTCTTGTAACAATTTATGTGCTTCCTCATTATTTACATAGCGAAGTAACATACCATCGACAAATATCCTCAAAAAGAAGTCTCCTAAAATGAGATATTTGGAAGATTCAAGATGGAGCCTTCTCATTTGATGAGTATCTAAATTATCTATACACCTCTGATTTTTCAAGTAATACACCAGATATTTATACCAGGGATGTTCATCTACAAGAAGGATTTGACTATCAATGTAAAACAGTGCTGACATAAGACTATCTTGTTCATCAATTTCTTCACTTGCTTCAGCATGTTGAGCCAAGTGAAGGGATATGTCATGTCCCTTAATGGTTTTTGAAGTCATGATAGTTAAATAATGCTCCTGGATATTGTCAAGCCAATGTGCAAGCTTCCTTGAAAGATAAGCCTGTGAGACCAAAAACTTGATAGCAGGTAAAGGGAGTTTTACCAGTGTGTGCTTACCTAAGATAAAGTGGCGAAATTTCTCCACAGCTTTAACAAGAGAGAAAGCATGTTTTTCAATATAAGAATATTTTAATTCATCATCTGACAAGATTTGACTCATGTAAGGCACTGGTTTTTCGTTAGCTTGGTCATCACATTGTATGAGGATAGCAGAGACTACTTCCTATGTAGCATTAGTATATATAATAAATTCTTTCTCAAAATTCGGCTTCGCCAAAACTGGTGTGAAACTGATTTCCTTCTCAATCCTTACGAAATCATTTTCGACATCATCAGTCCAATAAAAGGAGCGATCTTTCTTAAGAAGATTGTGAATTGGTTTGACCATTACAAAAAAAACAGGAACAAACCTACAGACAAAGTTGATGATGCCCATAAAGGCTTGAACCTCCTTTTTAGAAGTAGGAGAAGGAAGATTTAGGATAGCAAAAATCCTTTCAGGATCTATGCGTATTCCTAAATCAGAGACAATATGCCCAAAGATATTTCCCTAGGTAACATCGAAAATATACTTAGAAGGATTTAAAGAAATGTAGAATTTCCTGCATCGCATGAGAACTTTTCTAAGATGCACAAAATTATCCAATCGTTTCTTTGAATATACAGTCAAGTCATAAAGATAAATCTGAATAATATTATCGATTAGATCATCAAAATATATTTGCATATCTCTTTGGAAAGTGGCACCCGCATTAGATAAGCCAAAAGGCATGCGTTCATAAGAAAATGTGCCCCAACATGTAATAAAAGTGGTTTTGTATTTATATGTCCTTTTTACCTTAACCTGAAAAACCGTCAAGTAAGGACGTCATATGTGACACTCCAACTTGCTGCAAAATCATTTCGATATTAGGGAGAGGAAAATAGTCTTTTATGCTCGCTCTATTCAATGCGTGGAAATCAATGCACAATCGGATATGACTAGTTGTTTTTCGAACGGGAACCAAATTGGAAACCCACTCGAAATACTTAATAGGGAAAATTATTCCAACCTTCAAGAGTTTTTCCAACTCCTTTCGAATAGTTGCTTCAAGTGCGGGGTTAATGGGTCTTTGTTTTTTCCTAACCGGTTTTATACCTTCCTTGATAGGAATTTCATGTTGTATAAGAGCATGATCAAAACCTCAAATATCCTCATAAGGCCAAGAAAAAACATCTTGAAATTCACGAAGTAACTCAGTGAATTTCAATTTTTCTTCATCATGACACTGGGAACCTATATTAACATTCTTTGGACCATCGGGTGTCCCAATGTTCAAGGAAATGGTTTCACCCACTTTCCTTTTTGACTCCTCTTCTTTATGTTTTTCTTTGTTTCCTACATCACTCGATGAAAATGAACTTTATAGAGGAGTCAATCCCTTCGGAATTTTGTTGTCTTCCATGGATATAATCTCCTTGGGCTTATATGGTTCATTTTGTATGAAAGAACAGATGCTTTCATCACTAGGGAAGACCTTCCATGAATCTACATTTTCAGGGATATGAAGACAACACAAAGATTGAAAAGTGCAACCAGGTCTTTGTGGAAAAAGTTTCTGAGTAGGAGAGGCTACAAAAATAGCTAACCTATCAGCCATTGAATTCAATTCCCTTTTAACATGAGTGATGATAAATGATAGTAAGTTTGAGATAAGCGCCCAAACAGTTTGGGTGTAGCGTTTCATTAACTTTGTTTCTCAAAGAATATATTTTACGTACAAGGTTTACAACAAGTTCAGAGTCCCCAAAAATTGTAAGGTGACCACAACCTAAATTATAGGATTTTTCAATGCCTAGCAGTAATGCTTCTAATTCAGTGACGTTGTTTGTACAAGAAAACTCTAACCTATAGGAAAATTTGTGAATTTTACCTACAGAAGAGTACAAGATAATTCCAACTCCATTACCTTCGTTGGAGCATGAACCATCAAACTGCATATGCCACATCCCATCCTCTAGGTCAATTTGTTCCAAGGTAGTGTGGTCCTCATCGAAAAAGATGGAATACACTCCTAGGTCCTCCTCGACATAATTTACATTAAGTTGTGGAATACTTTCTATATACGGTGAAATTCTTCCCTCCCTTAGGACTATGATGTTCTTCTCATTCCAAGGAACGAATAAGTGTGTCTCATCGAGTGAGAGGTGTCCACCCTTCAAAGCTTTCCAATATCTTCCTAATATGATTGAATAATTACTCGTTGGCATGTCAATTACCTGAATATTAAGGGTTTTCCTTATTTCAGGATGCACACACAAAACCAAAGTCATGTCCTTGATTTCACCTATGGTCGATTTTTGTAAACTATTATAAGAGAGCATGCTTATGGAATTTTCATTTGTATAAGACAAGCCTAGATCTTCCATAATAATTTTCAACATTATGCAAATGTTCTAACCGCTATCAATCATTTGTCCATAATATTTACAGAAATGAAAAATGGAGTATTTTTTACAGAGTCTCTAAAATTATTTACACCTACTTTATTTACAGTTGAGTCATGTTTGTTTACTTATTTAGAGAGATTGACTACAGTGGAAGTTTTTCCTTCCATGAAATTTTTTAGATGTTTTTGTTTCTCAGGGACAACAACCATGTCCAGAAGAGTAGCATCATCCTTGATATTAGCCAATTGATTGAGAATGTTGTATTTGGAAGAGGGAAGAGGGGAGGGAGTTTCTTGACTGTCAGGATTCTTAGTAACATGTACAGTAATAGCTGGTGAAGATAGCTTGGGATAGAAGAAGTATGAGGGGGATCATATTTTCCTTTTGAAGCATAGGATTTATTCCTAGTGTTTATGATCATGACATCCTCTATTTCTACGAAATCTAGAACATCAATGGTAGTTTCAGGCCTTTTTCCAAAGATTTTATCTCTGGAACTCTTCTTTACCTCACAAGTACTTTCGTCATGGTGTTCCTCGCAAAATTTACACCAACTGCGACACATAATGTATTTAGGCTGAAAGTTGTTTTCATTAGGATTCCTAAAGGGTGGTGAAGAAGAAGACAATGCTCCAGGAGTAAGTGAAGGGACATTTCCCTTTCACTCATACACTATCATTCATTTATTCATATCTTGTACAAGTTGTGAGAGGGCGTACATGTCTGTTTCTTTAATTGAGTCTCCTTTGGGAAGACTTGTTCTCTCAAGTTGTTCTTCATACTCAAGACAAGTATGAAGAGAGGAACCAAGATTTTCAATAGTTTTTTCTTCAAGCCAATGACGGTAAGGGGTAGGTAGAGAATTATAGTAATGCATAAAAGTGGCTTGGTTCTGAGGGCGAATAAGTTTAGGAATTTGGTTATATAACTTGGTGAAATGTAAGTTAAAAGACTTGATAGTCGCACCATCTTTATACACAATGTTATTGTATTCCCGTAATTTTTTGGTTGGGCTCTTAGACTACCCATAAGTCAATTTGAACCAGTAAAATAACTCTTCCCAAGTGGAAATAATCTTGGGAGGAAGATCAAAGAAATTTGTCATTTCTTTCTCTTCAATGGAATTAACAAATAAGCGCATAAAAGTATCATTTTCATTAGCTCCTATATTGTGACAGGCATTAGAAAATTCCACCAAGTGTTCATTCGTAGTGACCGTGTTATTTCCTAAAAACCTAGGGAGATTCTCTTTGAATTTTGGAAGTGGACAAGTAGCAGGTGCTAGGTTCATAGGAGAGGATACATGCCATGGGGTAGTAGTAACATCTTCTTTGAATTGAAAGAGTCCATACTTCTTTATAACCTTAGTGGGGTTGGTAGTATATTGGACAAGAACTTAATGGCTATACAAGCTACCAATCATTGACGAGGCTGAAGGTTGAGATGAAGAAGAACCTCCAGTGTCACCAGAGTCACCCACATATGCCATTTTTTGAATGATGGGTAAGGGAGAAAAGGATGAACTAGCTGAATTAGAAAAACTTCTCCTTAGAGTACCTTGTTGGGTTGAAAAAACAACGTTTCTTTTTCCTATTTCATCAACAGGGTTGATCTCAGGTGATAACACTAGAAAATTTGGGTCATTTTGCGACGACTATTTCGATGCTCTTGCGACGTTATGTCGTAGATATTGCGATGAATCTTGAGTCTCCCAAACGTCATTTCATGTGATGTGGCACGTGCGATGAACCTTGATTAACGTCGCAATAACAACGACAATAGGGACGTTGTCACAATTGTAACAAAAAAAGAAATATCGTCGCCAATACGACTAAGTAAAGAATTCGTCGAAAGAGAGACACTGTAGGGAAATCGTCGCACACTCGACAATATAGGCAAAGTAAGTGAAAAAAATTGCGACAAATCATATTTCTAAGAGTTCATCGTGATTGCGACGAACACAAGCTATATAACGACGAAATCGCTATACAATTTACGTGGTTTGTACAACAAGTTCGTCACAAAATTTGTACCGGTCGTCGCAATTGAGACGAAAAATGTCGTGATTTGTATAGAAAATTCGTTGCAGGATTTGTTCTATTCGTCGCAAGTGAGACAAAAACTGTCGTGATTTGTATAGCGAATTCGTTGCAAGATTTCTATGGTTCATCACAATTGAGACGAACACTTTCGTGGTTTGTATAGCAAAATCGTCGCAAGATTTATATAGTGCGTTGAAATTACGAAGAATGCTTGCGTGGTTTGTATAGAAAAATCGTCGCAAGATTTCTATAGTGCGTCAAAATTGTGATGAAAACGATTTATTTAAAAAAATATTAAAATTTTATTTTTGAGCAAAAAAAATAATATTTTTATTTTGAATAAAGGGGGCATGTATTGGAAGAATATTATAGGCTATGAAGTTCATTATATTCTTGAAAATTTTTCACAAAGGGAAATTCTCTGAAGTAAATAAGGTATGGGTAGATCGCTCTACATGTGATCAATCACCATCTAGTTTTGATTTCAAGAGTACAAATATGGAGTGTCAGAAGGTCTTATTTTCACATTTAAGGGGGGATTAACCTAGGAGGAAGAATGCTCCATTAAATTGGGTTTTTTATGGTTAAACTAAGACATCTAGAGAAGATGTCTTGTCCAATAAAGATAAGTTCTAGTTGTATAATCCCTTAACATAGTGAAAATAACATATTTTGATGAATGTTTGGCATAGGATAAATTCAATGAGTCAACCAAAAGATATATATGTAACAATATATATTTGATATGGATATGTTATTAAAATAGATAACATATACATATCAAATATATTTATATGTGTGATCGTTACTAAAGATATAATTTGAAAGGTTGGCTAAGCTCATCACGAGAGGCATTGAAAAACAAAGGCTTCTCTATTCTACTCGGAATTTTTAGGATTTTTATGGCTCCTTAAGAAGGTTTGTCTCTAGATGCATTCATGGATTTTTATCACAGTTGGTTTTATTAATCTTTAAATATTATCCACATTCCAAATCTTGTGGGAATCTTTAAAATGAAGGGTCATTCCATTTATTGGGAATATTTAGAAATATCATTCTCAGTCCAAAGATTGTGGGAATCTAGTTGGGAAAGGCCATGGTTTCTAACATAAGGAGGGTTTTCCTAGGGGGATAATAATAAGTCCTATCATTGCATTTCTAGACAGGCGAGGACAAGGACTTTGTTTGACTTGGGTTGACTTCTCTAAACTGATGCTTCAAGAAAAGTAAGAGAATAAAATGCTCAATGAATGCTTGGAAGGAAAACACTTACTTTATTAAACACAACACACCAATGAACCATTACTCATAATTAGTGATGAAGAAATATACAATGTTCAAGGTGAAACTTTCTAAGTAAAAAGTACATATTCATTCACAAGATAGTCTTCATTTAGAAAATTTCATATGTGCAAGAAGTGAAGCATGAACAAGTACTTATGAAACATTTAATCATGAAATTGGGTCTTTATGATAGCAATGAAGTAGAGAATCATTGTAACAAGTTCATAACCAGTATAAGTTTGCATCCATTCAATAATTATATGCCATGAAACACATGAAGTGTCACTATTGTAAAGAGAGAATAAGGAAACGAGCTCAATGTAATAACTTTAGAAGAAATACAATGCTACCAAATTAGCAAATTTCATTATTATATATCAAGGCACAAAAATTATATCATTAACCAAACTTGTCATTAATTCATCAACACTCATAAATTAATTTGTTTCTCATCATACAATATAGATCAATTCTTTGGAACCATGATTGTAGCATGAATCAACCCTCTCAACTAGCATACAATATAAATGTTGCATTGTTTGGGTAGATTGTTTGGAGTGGTTAGGGTAGGAATGTATCGTGGTCAACCAACCAAGCCAAAAGACATGCAAAAACCACAACAAAATATGGTTTAAAAACCTTCATACAATAGTGAAAGGAGGCAATCTTTGGACTCATTACAAGGTCCTTTGGAATTCCTTAACATATTTTGGCTTCTTTGGGATGTGGAAAACAAGGTGTCATAAAAACATTGCAAGACATCAACACTTTAATCACCATTGACAGTGGAATACTTCTACAGTTTTATGACAATCCTGGATAGAGTTTTGGATAACACATAGGAGGTAATGTCAAGGCTTTAAATAGAAGGATATATTCATAATAATGTTTTGTGATACCTCATCTAATAAAATAATTAAATGAGCCAAAATAATGTTGGATAGAAAAAGAGATATATGTGTTAATGACGCATACCTATCGGCCCTCGGGCCGAGATCCGCTCACAGGATCATTCTTTAACCCCTTCGAGCCGGATCGACTCTTTCAGATTCCCTGCTAGAATCTCCTTCCAAATCGATCCACAGGTCCTTTTTCACAACTCGCAATCTCATGAGTTCGCGAGTCGTGACTCCCAACTCTTCCTCTCCAATATCACGATACCCAAGATCATGAAATGGGTATAGCTCTTCTTTCGTCAGCGCCCTCCTCGTGCGACCATCGGCTAGACTAAGCGCTAGCACCTTTTGCTATTCGCTGCTTCGTGAGTTCAAAGGTTGAACTCTTGTGCTCTTATCTCATGAATCCCCGAGACGCGAGAAGCCAGCGGAGTGTTGACTCCTTCCAATATGTGACGTGTGTTTTCCAGTCTATTTCCCGGGTCCACTGTGTGGTTCTACCACGTGTCTCTTATGCCCAACTTCGATACTTCGCGACTTCGCTTCCTGAAGCGCTACCTCTGTTGTATCTCGACCCCTGAAATGTTGATATCCTGAACTCCTCGCTACCTCTTATCGCAAATCGTGACTTCGGGACTTTCAGGACAGAAGTCTCGACTTCCTATCCACCGATATGTCGAAACACCGAAATTCCGACACGTCGTCAATGCGGGCCCCACAACGAAACTTCTCTCCTTTTTGAGTTTCAGACTTCGCGAATCCTAATGCTATGCTCTTAGTTCTCCGACTCATGAAACCCCGAAATGGTCAACAAAGGTTTGACCTCCATGTCAACAAGTATGCCACCTGTCCACTATGTGCTGTCAGGTTCTTTTGCACCTTCAAACCTCTGAATGCGCAATAGGTGCGGTGAGACTCTGATCCAACGGTCCTCACTTGACCTGGATCCTACGTCTATCCTCTCTCCTCGCGATTTCGTGACTTCACTACTCGTGAAGTCGAAGAACTTCCCTCTCTGACCTCCGATGTCCGAATCCCCGATAGAGAAGATCTTGTGACACGTGTCCTTCCAATCGGATGGCTCAGATTCTTTCACGATTTTGTGACTTCACCTTTCGCGACCTCACGAATATTGATACAAATATTTTAAACCGTAACTCCCTTGCTCCTCTACACGATCCGACGGCTTCCGGGACTTCGCGAATCCTCCACGGAGAATTCCGACTGTCCAATGCATCCTTAACAACTCCTAGGAAATGAACAAGTACGCCTTCACGAAACTTATCCACCGAAAACAACGTCACTGCGCCTCCTTCCAACACTTCAAGGCACTAACTCTTCTAATATTTTACCACAAACTTCGAGTCTTCAAAAAAATCTCTTGCACGCACTCCTTGCAGCAATTCTTCAAATACTTCCAATCATTTGAACCTCTTCGACTCTGCACACTCTCTGCGACAACAGTCTTTCAACAATTTCGCTCAGGTTGTAAACCTGAGACTTCACTCGGACTACGCACTCCTTGCACGACTCATGTGCTTAAATTTCACTTCTACGAGAATCAGGACAATGCTATGCCTCCTGAGCTTTCAGAGATGAACTCTGACTTCTGTCAACGCACACCTTGCGAACAATTTCACTGCACTCCTTGCTCATTCCTTACTCTCCCTCTCTTCAGATTTCAGACATTAAATATGAAATCAAACATTCACGCATCAAAGAAAATGAACAACAGAGAGTAACCAATCACATATCAATCAGCATGTATAAACACAGAAAGCAATTGAACACCATGAGTCTGAACTAAAGATATTTGTATTAATCCAGAACTTCTTTATATGGGTTCTTCTACACAACTCTCTTCTTCTTCTTCTCTATGCTCTCTCGATTGATTATGCTACTAATAATGTTACAATGATACAAGTGAGGGTGTCTATATCCATTTTCCCTCCGGCTCCTAAAACTGTCTTATCTAAGAAATCAAAGCTACCTACCTACAATTACTAGCATAAATGCCTCTTAGTCCTTCAGACGAGAGTGGGACACTCAAGGTCTGATTACAATCTACGAGTATGCTCTTTCTTAATTGTCTCATTTAATTTTGGCGTATCCACTTCAAAACATTTCAAACAATTCATCATGTGCTAAAATGCGTTGGTGCTTGTCCTCCGCTCGCTTGTTGTTGGCGATGCTCCTGCATCATACTCCCTCGCTTGAAAATTTTCATGGGATCCTATCCATGAGCTCTCACATGGTCTGCCCATGCTTCTGGATCTCTGCTTCATTTTCCCAGCTGGCATCTTCAACTGGATGTCCCTTCCACTTGACCAAGTATTCAAAATATTCCCTTCTTCTGGTCCTTTTTCTAACTCTTTTGTCCAGTATGCTTTCCATCTGTGGCTTCTCTGCAACTGGCATTTGTTTTGTCCATTGAACCTCTGGTTGTTCACTACCTTCTTTCGCTTCCTTGGCTTTGTAAAGGTACAAATCTGAGATGTTGAATATCAGAGAAATTTCGATCCCATCGGGTAATTCAATCTCATAAGCATTTGCCCCAAATTTCTTCAAGACCTTACATGGCCCGATCTTCTTCATTTTCAGTTTGTTATATGTCCCCTTTGGGAACCTTTCCTTTCTCAGATGTGCCAAAATCAAATCACCAACCTCAAATTGAAGTTGTCTCCTATGTTGATCTACTCTGCGCTTATACTCTTGGCTCGAGTTCTGCAATCGCTCCTTCACCTAGCTGTGAAGTTTCTTCATCGCTTCTGCGAAATCTTCTGCACTAGCACTCCTAGTTGCATTTTGTTCTGAATCTCTCAATTCTGAAAATCCTCTTAGCTGCATCCCATAAAAAATTTGGAATGGAATCTACCCTGTTCTTCTGTTTATTGAGTTGTTATACGCAAATTCCGCCTGTGGCAGAATATTGTCCCACTGACTGTGGTGTTCTGTCACCAAGCTCCTCAGCAAGTCTCCCAAACTTTTGTTCACAACTTTTGTCTGTCCATCCGTTTGAGGATGATAAGCTGAACTGAACGACAAGTTTGTTCCCAACTTTTTCTATAAGGTTCTCTAGAAGTGTCCCACGAACTTGGTGTCTCGATCCGAAACTATGCTCCTTGGTAAGCCGTGAAGTCAAATGACTTCTTTGAAAAACAGATTCGCAATGTGAGTTGTGTCACTGGTTTTCTGACATGGTATAAAGTGTGCCATCTTAGAAAATCTATCTACCACTACAAATATCAATTCAAACCCTCTTTGTGTTCTTGGCAGCCCCAATATGAAGTCCATGCTTACTGCATCCCATGGCCTCTCAGGTATGGGTAACGGTTGATATAAGCCTGCATTCTGCCTCTTCCCTTTTGAATGCTGACAAATTCTACATCTGTCCACGAATATTTTGACGTCTTCTCTCATTCCTGGCCAATAATATGACTCATTTAACTTTGAGAACATATTTTCATGACCGAAATGCCTGGCCAATCCTCCACTATGTTTCTCCTTCAGAAAATTCTCCCTCATGGAGCATTTTGGGATACAAAGTTGATTACCCTTAAACAATAATCCTTTTTGGATCATGTATTCTGTCCATTGACCTCTGTCCCTGAAAATTGGATTCTCAGCTACTTCATATGCCTCCTTAAAATCTGGATCATCTCTGTACATGTCCCTAAGATCATCAAAACCCAGTGTTTTGACTCTGAACTCCTGCAACAGCAAACATTTCCTGCTCAAAGCATCAACAACTTTGTTAGCAGTTCCAGAAATATGCTTACTTACAAAAGTAAAGTTCTGCATGTATTCAACCCATTTTACATGTCTTTGATTCAACTTCTCCTGTTGAGTCACAAATTTCAAAGCATGATTGTCACTGTATAAAACAAACTCCTTCGGGATCAAATAGTGTCTCCACTTCTTTAATGCCTGAATAATAGCATAGAACTACTTGTCATATGTGGAGTATTTCACTTTTGCTTCATTCAACTTCTCGTTGAAGTATGATATCGGCCTGTCTTCTTGGCTCAAGACTACCCCTATTGCAAATCCACTTGCATCACATTTTACCTGAAATGTCTTTTTAAAATCCGGCAACACCAAAATTGGTTTTTCCATGATTTTCCTTTTCAACAAATTGAAGCTTTTCTCAACCTCTTCTGTCCAGTGAAAACACTTGTGTCTCTTCTTCACTATGTCCATCATCGGTGCACTAATTCCACTAAAATTCCTGATGAACTTCCTGTAGAAACTAGCCAATCCGTGAAAACTTCGAACCTCAAATATACTCTTCGGTGATGGCCAATTCTTAATCACCTCCACTTTAACTAGATCCATCTTCAACTTGTTCGCAGAAATAACAAATCCCAAATAAATGAGCTCCGTCTTCATGAATGAGGATTTCTTCATGTTTATCAGTAGCTTCTCTTTCTGTAGCCTCTTCATTACTGTAGCCAAATGTTTCAAATGATCTGCCTTTGTTTTACTGAAAATCAGTATGTCATCAACATACAAAATGACAAATTTTCTGATGAAATCCTTCAGGACTTCATTCATCAATCTCATGAAATTACTCGGTGCGTTCGTTAAGCCAAACGACATAAAAATCCATTCATACAACCCTTCATTGGTCTTGAATGTTGTCTTCCATTCATCACCTTCTCTCATACAAATCTGGTGATATCCAATTTTCAAATCAATCTTCAAAAATAAATTGGCCCCACTCAAGCAATCCATCAAATCATCCATCCTTGGCAATGGAAATCTATACCTCATGGTTATCTTGTTGATTTCCCTCGAGTCAGTACACATCCTCCAGCCTCCGTCTTTCTTCGGAATGAGCACTGTCGGAACAACACATGGACTCAAGCTTTCTCTCACCAACCCCTTGTCCATTAAATTCTGGACCTGTCTTTTGACTTATTCATTCTCCTGCGGCGTCAATCTGTACACTGATTTGTTTGGTAAACTAGCTCCAGGTATGAGATCAATATGATGACTCACACTTCTAATTGGTGGCAATGAACGAGGTAGTTCATCCACTACTATGTCAACAAACTCTTCCAACAGTTTCTGAACCTCTTTCAGTAAATCATCTACCCTTGTACTAGTTAAAACAATTTTAGGCTTCCTGACCAAATGAATTGCAGTTCCTCCTTCTTCTTAACCTCTGTAAGAAGTTCCTTCCCACTCATGAGAAGTATAGTGTTTCTTACTTCAGGTTTCACCTCTTTGTCCTTAATTGGCAACAACATGTGAGTTCTCCCATTCTTCTCTAGGGTGTATGTGTTCTTCCTCCCATCATGAATCACATTTCTATCATATTGCCATGGTCTACCCAGCAATAGATGACAAACATCCATGGGAATAACATCACATAATATTTCATCTTTATACCCTCCTATTTTAAATTCAACTAAACATTGTTTAGTGACATTTACCTGATGTCCTTTTTGTAGCCATGAAACTCTATATGGACTTGGATGTTCAATAGTTTCCAGCTCCAGCTTTTCTTCCATATCTGTAGAAACGAGATTGTCTGTGCTACCACCATCCACAATGACCTTGCATACCTTGTACTTGATTTTGCAAGCAGTTCGAAAAAGTTTGTACCTTTGGAACAAACTCTCCACCTCCTTCTCTGGTGTTAAGAGAACTTTTTGCATCATCAACGATCTTCCACCTTCAGCATCTTCTGCCTCAACATTCCTTCTTTGTTCTTTGGCAATGGGAGTTTCACCACCTTCTTTCTTTTTGTCTGGACACTCATAAGATTTGTGTCCGACCTTTCCACATGTGAAGCATTTCACCACTCCACCTCTTCCTCTTCCTCTACCTCTAGTACGAGGAAAAATGTTTCCATCAGCATACCGACCTCTCTGTTCGGTATGCTGCCCTCTCTGTGAGCTTCCACCTCTCTCAGTCTGAGTTTGAGGTTTCTTCCACTCTTTCTTGGGTTTCTGATTTCTATCCTGGGCAACTGATTTGCCTCTGGGCTGACTTCTGCCTTGGCCTCTTTGACCTTGTTTTCAGATCAGCTTCTCTTCAGCTTTTAGAGCCATCTGATAAGCATATTCCACCATTCAGATGGTCATCATGCTCATCTCATCCTGAATGTCGTATCTCAAACCATTCATATATCTAGCAACTTTTTCAACATCACTTTCACGATGACCTACCCTGATGTTCAGCCTGTAGAATTATTCAGTGTACTCCTTTACTGACATTAGCTTCTGTCTCAAATTCTTCATTCTCTGAAACAAAGTAATTTGATAATCCCTAGGAATGAATTTCGCCTTCATCTTTGCGATCATCCTATCCCAACTCTTGATTTTCTGCTTTCCCTTGCAGTGTCTGTTAGCTTGTAGCTCATCCCACCACAATGTTGCATGTCCTTTTAATCTTGTCATAGCATGTTTGACCTTTTTGTCTTCCTCAACATCTTCATAGTCAAAATAAGTGTCTAGAGCTCTAATCCAATATAGAAGCTCTTTAGCATCCAGGTTTTTCTCATATACTGGAATATCCATTTTTGCCTTAGCACCCATCCTTGCAACAACCCTAATCAGGTGTTCATTTGCTTCATCTTCTGATGTAACTTCTTCTCTTTCATGTCCAGCTTCATCTTCACTTTTAGATTCACTGACATCTCCGACACCGGCTATGCGCCTCTGTGTTGTCTCCATGTCCTCGAGTCTGGCGTGTATGTCATGCATCTCTCTTTCCATGGCTGGATTTGGCACCTTCCTACCCCTTCCTCTTGGCATTTCCCTCTCCTCTGGCGGATCGGGTGTTTGCCTGTCTCTTATTCTCGGTGGCATGGCTGAGATTTTCTTTCTCGCTTTCCATGTCTGAAGTATACAAACAGAGTCAAGCTCTGATACCAAAACTGACGCAGACCTATCGACCCTCGGGTCGAGATCCGCTCACATGATCGTTCTTTAACCCCTTCGAGCCATATCGGCTCTTTCGAATTTCCTGCTAGAATCTCCTTCCAAATCGATCCATGGGTCCTTTTTTGCAACTCGCAATCTCGCGAGTTTGCGAGTCGTGACTCCTGACTCTTCCTCTCCAATCTCGCAAAATGGGTATAGCTCTTATTTCATCAGTTCCCTCCTCGTGCGACCGTCGGCTAGACTAAGCACTAGCACCTTTCGCTATTCGTTTCTTCGTGAGTTCAAAGGTTGAACTCTTGTGCTCTTATCTCGCGAATCCCCGAGACACGAGAAGTCAACAGAGTGTTGACTTTTTCCAATATGTGACGTGTGTCTGCCGGTCTATTTCCTGGGTCCACTTTGTGGTTCTACCACATGTCTCTTATGCCCAACTTCGATACTTCGCGACTTCGCTTCCCGAAGCGCTACCTCCATTGTATCCCGACACCCGAAATGTCAAGATTTCGAACTCCTCACTACCTCTTATCGCAACTCGCGACTTTGGGACTTTTGGGACAAAATTCTCGACTTCCTATCCGTCGATATGTTGAAATGATGAAATTCTGACACGTCGTCAATGCAGGTCCCACAACGGAACTTCCCGTCTTTTTTGGTTTCAGACTTCGCAACTTCGCGAATCCTAGTGCTATGCTCTCGGTTCTTCGACTCACAAAACCCTGAAATGGTAAACAAATGTTTGACCTCCGTGTCGACAAGTATTCCACCTATCCACTATGTTCTGTGACGCCACCCGCACCCCTCGTAGCACGGTCGCCTACACCAGGACCTTCTCTTCTCTCGGCCTGAAGAGTACAATACTCTTATGTCTTCCTATCGGAAGATCTACCCACAGATTCTCCCTTACTCGATCCCCCCTCTCTGCACTCGGAGGATCGGAACTTCGCGCCTTCGCAAGTTTGAATTTGAATCTTGGACTCTCGGATCTCCGAGACCCGAGATGTCGGTCAATCGCTGACTTCCCTTACTCCGCTATCGAAACTTCGCTATATCACGACTTCGCGATTCGCGGCGATCCACACTTACAGTTCCAACCGCCGATACGCGATGCGCTGAGATGTCGATCTCGTGATCTCGCTCTTTCGCATCCTCGCCACTTGCGAGACCAATCTCTTGGCCCTTCAACTCCCGAGACCCGATGTCCCGAGTCACCTGCCACGTCCCCACTCTCGTGGTCCCCGCGATCTACGAAATTTCTTGGAAATTCGCTCCTCGCAATCCCGATCGACGCCCCTACTCTCCCAGAATTCAAACTTCTTCCACCTGCACTGTAGACTTCACGTCCACTTTCCTCCTTACGCAATCCCCGAACAAGAAGTGTCTCTCCACGAGACTTTTCTATCAATCTACGTCTATTCTTTACAACCTTCTCACACACAACTTTTCTCCGCTGTCCTTCGACAACTTCGAAGACCTATCTCTTCTGAGCTTCCACGACTTCAATTCCCTCTGAAAGAATCTCTTGCACGCATTCCTTGCGGCAAATCTTCAACAATGCCTAAGTTTTGAAGTCTTCACGACTCTGCGCTCACCTGCAGCAGCAGTCTTTCACTTCCTTTGCTCAAAATCGCAACTCTGAGACTTCTTCTAGCCTGCGCACACCTTGCACGGATCCGGTGCCAAACCTGCACTTCTGAGAATTTAGAACAAAAGTTTCCTCTAATTGAACCCTGCAGTCACGCACTCCTTGCGGACAAATTCAACTACACTCCTTGCAGGAATTCTCTGGCTCACTTAGAGAAATAATTGAAACTAACTCCTTGTTCTCTCAGACTTCACTTTAACCATGAAATCACATACACAGCATATATAAGAAAATGTATGGCAAGAAGCAAACACTCTTGATCATAATATCATCAATACACAGAGAGTAACACAACCATGAAATTGAATCAAAGATTTTCTATTAATTCAATGTATGTACATGGAAGTTCTTCATACGCTTCTCTGCGTGCTCTTCTCTTCAGAATGCTTGATTATGAATCATGTTACAATACACAAGTGAGGGTGTCTATATCCGTTTTCCCTCTCAGATTCTAAACTATCAAATCTACAATCAATTTCCTATCTAACAACATTAAAACTATTAAATGCCTTCCTATCTACTAAGGACGAGAGCTTAAAGGCTCAAGGTCCCCTTTACAATACAAGTGCGCTTCATTAACTCTACTCATTAATGTTTGGTGCAACAATATCAAGGTGGTTCAAAATTTGTGCTGGCGTTGTCCAGCTGTTTTCCTCTCAATGTGCTCACTCATTTGATGAGTGAGCGATGCTCCTGCATCATGCTGTCAATTTCTTCTGCACCTTCAAACCTCTGAATGTGTGATAGGCACGGTGAGACTCTGATCCAATGGTCCTCACTTGACCTGGATCCTACAGCTATCCTCGCTCCTCACAATTTTGTGACTTCGCTACTCGTGAAGTCCAAGAACTTCCCTCTCTGACCTCCGCTGTCTGAATCCCCGATAGAGAAGATCTTGTGATACGTGTCCTTCCAATTGGATGGCTCAGATTCTTTCACGATTTCACGACTTCGCCTTTCGCAACCTCATGAATCTTTATACAAATATTTTAAGCCGTAACTCCCTTTCTCCTCTACACGATCCGATAGCTTCCAGGACTTCGGGAATCCTCCATGGAGAATTCTGACCATCCAATGCGTCCTTAACAACTCCTGCGAAATGAACAAGTACGCCTTCACGAAACTTATCCACCAGCAACAACATCGCTGCACCTCCTTCCGACACTTCAAGGCACTAACTCTTCTGATCTTTTACCACAAACTTCGAGTCTTCAAAAAAAACTCCTGCACGCACTCCTTGTGGGAATTCTTCAAATACTTCCAAGCATTTGAACCTCTTCGACTCTGCGCACTCTCTGCGACAACAATGTTTCAACAATTTCACTCAGGTTGTAACCCTGAGACTTCACTCGGCCTGCACACTCCTTGCACGACTCCTATGCTTAACTTTCACTTCTGTGAGAATGAGAACAATGCTATCCCTCTTGAGCTTTTAGAGACGAACTCTGACTTCTGTCAACGCACACCTTGCGGAAAATTTCACTGCACTCCTTGCAGGAAAACTCTTGCTCAGACAGAGAAACAACTGAAACTCATTCCTTACTCTCCCTCTCTTCATATTTCAGACATTAAATACGAAATCAAACATTCACGCATCAAAGGAAATGCACAACAGAGAGTAACCAAGCACATATCAATCATCATGTATAAACACAGAAAGCAATTGAACACCATGAGTCTGAACTAAAGATCTTTGTATTAATCCAAAACTTTTGTACATGGGTTCTTCTACAAATCTCTCTTCTTCTTCTTCTCTATGCTCTCTCGATTTATTATGCTACTAATAATGTTACAATGATACAAGTGAGGGTGTCTATATCTGTTTTCCCTCCGGCTCCTAAAACTGTCTAATCTAAGAATTCAAAGGTACCTACCTACAATTACTAGCATAAATGCCTCTTAGTCCTTTAGAAGAGAGCGGGACGCTCAAGGTCTGATTACAATCTACGAGTACGCTCTTTCTTAATTGTCTCATTTAAGTTTGGCATATCCACTTCAAAACATTTCAAACAATTCATCATGTGCCAAAATGCGTTGGCGCTTGTCCTCCGCTCGCTTGTTGTTGGTGATTCTCCTACATCAGTTAATAGGGAGGCTTACTTGTAAGTGCAATTGAGACTAGGATATAATAGGGTAACCCCCTTCCATTATACCTAATAAGGGTTATTAGACTAGAAATTAGGTTAAGGAACCATATATATACTTTCAACAACTAAGGAAGGCTAGGATATCTATAAGGAAGGTATGTGAGTTAAGTTTTTGGTGATTATTTCATAGTAAGGTTTTGGTGATAACCCAGTAGAAGATAAGCTATGTTAGGGTACTTCTCCTTTACCTTGAATTTCCTAGTAGGTGAGTAGGCAAAGCCAAGTGATATGCCTTTTTAGAATCCCATAGTCAATTTATATGATTTTCCTAAATAAGGATTTGTGATATATTTAAAGGCGAGATATGAATTTATGATAAAATTTTATGATGTTCATGTACATATCATGAAATCAAACCTAATTCATGTTCTTTTTAAGCTTCTTTAGTTGAATCAATTAAATTGTGATTTATCAATGAATGAGTCAAAACCTATCATAACTAACACAAGTGGAACCCTTAATTCATTGTGGTATAAATTTTCCTTGTAAATCCTTGAAGCAATACATCCTAGGATTTTGATCCCCGTCCCCAAATATTGCATGGTTATTATAATTGAAAATGAAAATTGAACTTGTCTAAGGTACCATAACCACCTAAGAGTTCCAAACATTCAAAATATTGTATTTAATTATTAAGAGGGTCATTGCCATCATGATCATCTTAAGTATCATCGTCATTATATGACTATAACCTAGTTCATGTATAAATTAAGTCCTTTAGTATTAGTAACCCCACCCTAAAATGTTTCTAATGACAATGATAAAAGAACCACTAAGATATCATCAATATACTAGAAAACACCAAAACCTACTTGGCATAACCTACACTTTGATGGTGCTTCATAGGGATTGATAATAAATGATGGTGTCATCCAAGACAAGCAAAGGCACTTGGCATTGACATACTTTGGCTACATGTGCAATCAAAGTAACAACGAGGCTAAGTTCAAATCCTATTTCAGGATTTCAACTTAGCAAGGGATCATCTACAAATACAATATGTTATAAAAGCACTTGATTGTTAAGTGTTTATGGGGTTAATAATGTTTTATATTTATGTTCTTATTTATCTAATGACTTAAGTAAGTGGAGAAATTGGGTCTCAATTCATACTCTTTCTCATCCAAATGGGTCCCAAGTCTCTATTGTTATAGGTTCAAGTCTATTGTTATCTTTCCAAGTGGATGTGGGTCAAGTATTGTAATATGGAGTTGGGATATAATAACGTATTTGATGTGTTACGGTGTGTGTGTGTGTAATAATGTATATATTTTATTACATATATGTGTAATAAAACATACATATATATTCTACTACACATATATGTAATAACATATATTACAAAAAACACGAATTGTAAGTTTGGCGAAGCTCATTGTGAGAGGCACTGAAAAACAAAGCCTTCTCCATTCTATTTGGAGTTTCAAGGATTATTGTGGCTCCCTAATAGGGCTTGTCTCTGGATGATTTCATGGATTTCCATCCTAGTCAACTGCCGAGTCCATTGTGTTGGCTCAATGACTTCAACGTACTATCCCATCTATTTCTTTGTTGATGGAAGTGTCATTTTGTGCGAAAGGCGGTGTGGTAAATAATTTGTTTGTTGGGTCCACCAAATTTGTATTTAAATATGTAGGACACTTTCATGGACTAATTATCAATATTTCAATATGTAGGACCTATTTTACATATTGACCTCTTTTACTTTCATGTAGGACCTCTCATAGACATAGTGCTCCCTTGCACATCAATGAAGTTTTTTTAAAGGGACAAATTAGTTGACATATGGTCAAAACTCTCTCATTATTTCCATTATTGTGCCCTCTAATCGACAAAGTGAAGATTTGAATTTATGTCAGCATTAGAACAATGAGTGTTTATATCATGAACCTCTATATGGATTAACATGACCGTGAGAAGAATAAAGTATGAAAATATGAAGAAAGTCTTGAAACCTTGAATAACCCTCCACATATTGTAGACATGAAGATTGAGATGATGCACATGTGTGAAAGAGTAAATGTTTGACATCGCCATTTCCAACCCCTCATGTTTAATCCGTAATGTTGTTGAAGAAACAAAATAAATTTCATGGAACTAAAAACATTAAATTGTTGTCAAAATTGTGCCCTCTAATCGACAAAGTGAAGATTGGAATTTATGTCAACATTATAACAATGAGTGTTTATATCATGGACCTCTATATGGATTAACATGACCATGATAGTATTAAAGTAGGAAAATATGAAGAAAGTCTTGAAACCTTGAATAACCCTCCACATATAAATGGACAATGGCAATGTGATTTTGTTTCTTTGTCATGTGAGACAAAATGAAAAGAAGGGTAATTCTCTGAAAAAATACTATAAAATGTTTGACATGGCCATTTACAACCCCTCATGTTTAATCCTTAAAACTTATATTTATTGCATCTTCCCAAAAATTTATTTTTGCATGTTGCACCAAGTTTAAAGTTTGCACATTGCTTGGAAAACGATGCTTGCCACATGTCACATGTCACAAGACTTTCAAAGTTGCATATATCATGTCACAAGATTTTGAAAGTTGCATATTGCATATTCAAGTTCTATTTGTTGCCTAGACTCCATAGCCCAATCACAAGGAACCGGGTCTTGCTTGCATTCTCACATCTTGAATCAAGGAGTATTGAATCAATATAGACCAAGTCTTATAAGAGAAGATGAAATTATAATTAAGTGTATAAAAAAATTACATTCACGGATATATACAATCCATAGAAATAGCCTTGTGTATATTATCAGATGAAAAAGTAACCATAATGTCAATGCATTATATGAATCATTACATGTTCAGCTAGATAATGTACATCTAACTATCTTATAAAATTATTACATGACATCATGAATTTCTTTTAGTCTTCTTTTGTGCTTTCCAGGTCTTAAGTAATGCATCCATCTCCATGTCTTCATTTACTGGGTGCTCTTCAACAACTGATGTTGTTTCAATCCTTTCACGTTGAGTACGTTTGGTCTCGTACCCATGACGTGGATGTTGCTGTGAGGGGCCATCACCTACAAAAATAAAAAATATTAAATTTATATGGCCAATTTTTAAATATCATTGAAGTAGTTCATTAATATTAAAAAAAAACTCTGCAATGTAATTATTTACCTTGTCCTCTAGTCAGCACCATTGGAATGGTTGTCATCTTGTTCACCTGATATTCAGGTCAAGGAGGATCAACTATGACATTCTCTGCCATTGAAACATCAAAATTTATAAGTACAAAATTTATAAGTGAAAAATTATTAAGTATATGATTAATATATAGACATTTTACCGTCGTGGGCCTCAGTCACAAGAACATCTTGGGGCTTCACCTCACTGGGATGGGGTTGTTGGGGAGAATCATGGTCTTCTGGCTGCGTTGCACTATTAACGCTTTGTTCTCCAGTACTAATGGTTTCGTTGATAGTGTTTCTCCCCTGATTAAAACAAAGTAAGAAATTAAATTATGGACGATATCAAACATTTACATATTTTATAAGTAATTAAAGGTTAATGTGGACTGATTTTTATTTACCTTATATCACAAATTGGATCTTCGGGTCTGCCCTATGCTTTTCCTACGATCAACCACGGATTTATAACCATACTTTTAACTAAGTTGGAGGTCTTCCTCCGTGGTTTCAGTTCCGAAGTCGTCGCCCTGCATTGCATAAGGGTATGGTTTTTTAATGTTTTTGGCTACAATTACCTTAAATTTGTAAGGTGATACAAATAATATTGTTAATATGTTTGGGTACTTACGATTCATGACTGTAACCTCAATTAACCACCCTGGCCTAGATTGTGTTGGCCATGTTTGGAAATCCTTGCTTTGGTTGCCTTCAAAGTGTCAGGCAACCTATCATCAAAATGTTCAAGTATGTTATATATACCCACACTTTTATTTAGATCTAAAGAAAAATAAAGCTGGTATTGAAATCAAAATATTGTAATTTACCTTGGTGTACTGGTTATTTGTTCTCCTGGTTTTTTCAAAATCTTCTCTTTTTCATCATCAATGATCTCCTTCCACTCCCTCTCTGGAATTGAGGGAGGATTCTCATACCTAGAATTTCCTGCCAAGCTTTGTCTATAAACATCCCACGTATATTTTAAATATTCACTCGCTGCAGAGGTGACTGTTTTTTGATTGAACATGTATACTCCAAAGAGGCCTTCAAGATAATCCATAAGTTCCTTTTTGAGGTTGGAATTCTGGCAATTCCACCTCATGTGTAAGGTTTCCCCAAAAATCAACAAGGCCTTCCTCTCTAGGTGCCTATAAAAAAGGTCGTTTCCTACATACAAAAATATATGATCATTAATTTAAAATTAATAATCTATATGATTTATGTATGAGAAGGACAACATTAAATGATTAAAATATGAATTAAAACTACCTAAGAGTCTTGATTGTTTTAATGGAAGTCCATTATCGTTGACCAAAAATGTGCATGGAAGGGTCCCCGTGCTTGTCACACGTCTAGCTCCAGGAAATGAAACCATCTCAACCACATCACCATGATCCTCATCTCTGCCACCATCTCTAGACTCTGATCGAGGTGCGGATGTCTGGCAGTACATGCCATGGATCCTATCTAAATTAGGTGTGGAAGATGGAGAAGTAAATAGTACTCTAGCAGTTGTATCACATCCCACATCAGGACTCTATAGTGTCTCTGTAGTGGAATTACTACCAACACCGGGATGAACAGGATCCAAAAATGTATTTATATAAAAGAAAATGTTTTTTCGTGAGATAATGTAAAAGTTAAAGAACAAAGTATCATAATTGAACATATGAGTACATTAAAAAAAAGACTTTAAATTATGGTTATTACCTTATATGTGTTAAGTTGTGACATAAGGAGCTTGATCTTTGCTTTGACGTCGGGAGTTTGATCTGGACAATCTAAGAAGCTAGCAAGTTCCTTGTTATCTTTAATGATATTTTTTTTTATTAAGATCATCGGATCAACGGATGAATAAACCCCCTCCTCATTAACGCAATCATGATCAACATGGCCTGCGGACTGCATATAATTTCAATAAAAATAATGTTATTTCAATAAAATTATATAAGCAAATAATAAAAACAACGTAAAATGAAAGTGGAAATTGATAATCATTTACATGTTCTGTGGCTGGCCCTTTTCCACGATCATCCTGCCACATTATAATATAATTAGAACCCCCAAATATTTAAAAAATTGATAATGATAACAAAAAAACAATGTTAAAGATAATATTTACAACAATGTTAAAGATAATAAAAAAATATAATGCAATAAGTAGAGGTTTCTTAAAGAGGTGTTGCATAAGAACCTGCACACTATTAGTCAATGTTTCTATTCGATTCAAATGGTAATCCACTAATAACTCTTCCTGAGAGCTATCTTTTTTATTGCGCACAGGACTACCCGATTCTCTTCACGTCCCTCATATATGCAATTCAGTTGTTTGTTTGTTGTCCCGGGTCGTGTGATGTTTATAAACCCTGTGATATTGCTAAAAGCTTTAGGCCTTCCATCAATATAGATAGTCGATCCATTATTTTTATCCTTGTTTATTAGTTGTATATAATTTGCGACAAGTGCATATCTATGCATACTTCACATGTACCGGACCAACATCATCCAATCATTATAATTGTAACACAGTCCAACATATTCCATCAATTCAGTTACTGTATTGTATTTTGCAATTATTCCATCCATGAAAAATAGCCCCAAGCCATGCAGGGAGGATGGTGCAATGCGATATGTCCTATTGTTGACAATGAACTCAACATCTATAGGAGGTAGTTCCTTATGTACCCATTGTTTCACCATATGTTTATACCTGAGTGGAACCTCTATGTATCCTATTCTCTCATCATTATAAGAGCATGATCCTCCTTCAGTAAGAAAAAATTTCATGCGTCTACAAAATTTTATTCTGACTTCTTCACCTCTGGTCCTTGTTTGCTTATCATATCTACTAGATGCAATTGCATTTGCGGCCTCTATTTTTCCTAAGCTTTCCTCACTTGACGAAGAAATATCTAACAGGTACCTATTTGGTTGTACCTTCAGTTGCATGTGCACATGTTGTTAGTTAGTATTCCATCATCATCCTAGTTCTAATTTATAAACTTTTTTTTCTATATTCAAATTTCTAAATAAAAATTTTATATCTTTAGTTTTGGATGCACAATTACACTAGGGTGCAATTACCAATATTAGTGGTCAACCACCTAATTTAATGTGTTATCCCTCTTGATTTTGGACATATTAAGGACATATTAATGTTATAACACTAAGGACATGATAAATTTATCATATGGATCTAACAAAAAAATAGTATTACGGTTGTTGTTTGTTGGATTTGTGCAAATTAGAATTATTATAAGAAATGTCCATTGAAGATGAGGGTCAATGTTATGGAGTAAGAAATCCAACCATCAGTTGGTGTGTTGCAAATATTCGGTGCTTTAGTTGGCAATATGTCTAAGTCAAGGCAAGAGTATAACTATACACATATTAGTTTTGTTCAATACAAAAGTAGAACTATACAAATATTAGTTTTGTTCAAGCCAAGAGTAGAACTATACAAATATTAGTTTTGTTCAATCCAAGTTGAAGAATAAGTTAGTTATGTAGATGGTTAACAATAGTGAAAACCACATTTTTATGTAGGAAGTAGTGGTTGTTAAAATCAATGTGCAGTTGAAATTGGTGCATTTGTTTTTCAAGGCAGTAAGATATAGTATTTAGTTGACAAACACATGTAGTTAGTTATTTTTTATGCCATCAAGAGAAATTGGTCAAGAGTCCCCGAAAGGGTTTGGAATGTGAATTGCAACTGGGCATAAAATGAATATCGAGACTCGGATTGAGGAACCGTCCACTCTGATGGATTACTGGGATAGGATTTTATCTAGAGAACCCCTCACTCATGGGTGCCATGCCTCAGAAGTTGCTTTACTCATTGATTTTAACAACTAGTGTTTTGCTCAGTTTGAAGTAATGCAACATTTGGATTAAGGGGTCCAATTTAAGAAACCATGCTTCAAGAGAAGATAGATAATTTGGTCACCTATTCCATGTCTAAACAATCTTGCAGCATCTCACAGAACTCAAAAATGTTTCTTCGTTAGTCTTTTATGCCCTGAGCGGGAATTGGCCAAGAGTCCCCGAAATGGTTTGGGATGCGACTTGCAACTGGGCATAAAATGAAAACTGAGACTCGGTTTGAGGAATCATCATCTCTGTTAGATTCTTGGCATAGGATTTTAGCTAGATCACCCCTCACTTCCGATTCCAACCCCTCGGAAGTTGTTTTTTTCATCAATTTCGATAACTAGTGCTTTGCTCAGTAAGAAGCAATGAAATATTTGGATTTAGGGGTCCAATTTATGAAACCATGCCTTAGGAGTGGATGGACAATGTGGTCACCTATTCCATGCCTAAACAAGCATGCAGAATCTTATGGTGCTCAAAAATTCTACTCTGTTAGGATTTTATGCCCCGAGGATGAATTGCCTAGAGTCCCCAAAATGGTTTGAGATGCAACTTGCAACTGAGCATAAAACAAAAACCAAGACTTGGATTGAGGAACCGTCGACTCCAATGGATTCCTGGGATAGGATTTTAGCTATATCACCCCTCACTCCAGGGTTCCATGCCTCGAAAGTTGATTTACTCATTGATTTCAAGAACTAATGCTTTGCTCAGTTTGAAGCAAACCAACATTTGGATTAAGGGGTCCAATTTGCGAAACTGTGCCTTGAGAGCGGATGGAAACTATAGTCACCTAGTCCATGCCTAAACAATCTTCCATCATCTATTGGAACTCAAAAATGTTGTTGCGTTAGGTTTTTATGCCCTCAGGAGCAATTGGCCAAAGTCCCCGAAATGGTTTGGGATGCAACTTGCAACTAGTCATATAACGAATATCGAGACTCAGATTGAGGAACTATTGAATCCAATGGATTACTGGAATATGAATTTCATCTAGAGCACCCCTCACTTATAGGTGCCATGCCTCAGAAGTGGCTTTAATCATTGATTTCGACAACTAGTGTTTTGGTCAGTTTGAAGCAATGCAACATTTGGATTAAGGGTCAAATTTACTAAACAATGCCTCGGGAGTGGATGGATAATTTGGTCACCTAGTCCATTCCTAAAAAATATTGCAACATCTCATGGAACTCAAAAGTGTTGCTCCGTTAGTCTTTTATGCCCTGAGCGGGAATTGGCCAAGAGTCCCTGAAATGGTTTGGGATGCGACTTGCAACTAGGCATAAAATGAAAACCGAGACTCAGTTTGAGGAACCATCATATTTGTTGGATTCCTAGCATAGTATTTTAGCTAGGTCACCCCTCACTCCCGATTCCAACCCCTTAGAAGTTGTTTTTTTCATCGATTTCGATAACTAGTGCTTTCCTCAGTAAGAAGCAATGCAACATTTGGATTTAGGGGTCCAATTTATGAAACCATGCCTCGCGAGAGAATGGGCAATGTGGTCACTTATTCCATGCCTAAACAAGCATGAAAAATCTCATGGATCTCAAAAATGTTTCTTTGTTAAGCTTTTATGCCCCGAGGAGGAATTGTCAAGAGTCCTCGAAATGGTTTGGGATGTAACTTGCAATTGGGCATAAAACAGAAACCAAGACTTGGATTGAGGAACCGTCGACTTCAATGGATTCCTGCGATAGGATTTCAGCTAGAGAACCCATCACTCCCAGGTGCCATGCCTCAGAAGTTGCTTTACTCATTGATTTTGAGAACTAGTGTTTTTCTCAGTTTGAAGCAAAGCAACATTTTATGAAACTGTGCCTTAGGAACGGATGGAAAATATAGTCACTTAGTCCACACCTAAAAAATCTTGCAGCATCTCACAGAAATAAAAAATGCTACTCTGTTAGGTCTTTATGCCCTCAGTAGAAATTGGCTAAGAGTCCCTGAAATGGTTTGGGATGCGACTTACAAATGGGCATATAACGAATATCGAGACTCAGATTGAGGAACCTTCGACTCCGATGGATTCCTAGGATAGGATTTCATCTAGAGAACCCCTCACTCATGAGTTCCATGCCTCAGAAGTTTCGTTAATCATTGATTTTGACAACTAGTGTTTTGTTCAGTTTGAAGCATTGCAACATTTGGATTAAGGGTCAAATTTACAAAACAATGCCTCGGGAGCGGATGGATAATTTGGTCACCTATTCCATGCCTAAGAAAGCTTGCATCATATCATGGAAATAAAAAATGTTGCTCTGTTAGTCTTTTACGACCTGAGCGGGAATTGGCCAAGAGTCCCCGAAATGGTTTGGGATGTGACTTGCAACTGGGCATAAAAAGAAAACCGAGACTCGGATTGAGGAATCGTCATCTCTGTTGGATTCCTGGCATAGGATTTTAGTTAGATCACCCCTCACTCCCGGTTTCAACCCCTCGAAAGTTGTTTTTTTCATCGATTTCGATAACTAGTGCTTTGTTAAGTAAGAAGCAATGCAACATTTGGATTTAGGGGTCCAATTTATGAAACCATGCCTCATGAGTGGATGGACAATGTGGTCACCTATTCCATGCCTAAAAAAGCATGCAAAATCTCATGGTTCTCAAAAATGCTTCTCCATTAGGATTTTATGCCCCGAGGAGGAATTGTCAAGAGTCCCCGAAATGGTTTGGGATGCGACTTGCAACTGGGCATAAAATGAAAAATGAGACTCAAATTGAGGAACCGTCCACTTTGATAGATTCCTGGGATAGGATTTCAGCTATATCACCCATCATTCTCGGGTTCCATGCCACGAAAGTTGATTTACTCATTGATTTCAAGAACTAGTGTTTTGCTCAGTTTGAAGCAAACCAACATTTGGATTAAGGGGTCCAATTTACGAAACCGTGCCTCGGGAGCGGATGGAAAATATATTCACCTATTCCATGCTTAAAAAATCTTGCATCATCTCACGGAACTCAAAAATGTTGCTCCGTTAGATTTTTATGCCCTCGGGAGTAATTGGCCAAGAGTCCCCGAAATGGTTTGGGATGTGACTTGCAACTGGGCATATAAAAAATATCGAGACTCGGATTGAGGAACCATTGACTTGGATTGATTCTTGGGATATGATTTCATCTAGAGAACCCCTCACTCATGGGTTCCACGACTCGAAAGTTGCTTTAATCATTGATTTTTACAACTAATGTTTTGCTCAGTTTGAAGCAATGCAACATTTGGATTAAGGGGCCAATTTATGAAACCATGCCTTGGGAGAGGATGGATAATTTTGTCACCTATTCCATGCCTAAACAAGCTTGCAGCATCTCACGGAACTAAAAAATGTTGCTCCGTTAGTATTTTATGCCTTGAGTGGGAATTGGCCAAGAGTCCCCAAAATGGTTTGGGATGTGACTTGCAACTGGGCATAAAATGAAAACCGAGACTCGGTTTGAGGAATCGTCATCTCTGTTGGATTCCTGGCACAGGATTTTAACTAGGGCACCCCTCACTCTCGGTTCCAACCTCTCGGAAGTTGTTTTTTTCATCGATTTCGATAACTAGTGCTTTGCTCAATAAGAAGCAATGCAACATTTGGATTTAGGGGTCCAATTTACGAAACCATGCCTTGGGAGTGGATGGAAAATTTTCTCACCTATTCCATGCCTAAACAAACATGCAAAATCTCATGGAGCTCAAAAATGCTGCTTTGTTAGGATTTTATGCCCCGAGGATGAATTTCCAAGAGTCCCCAAAATGGTTTGGGATGCGACTTGCAACTGGGCATAAAACGAAAAACCTAGACTCATATTGATGAACCATCGACTCCAATGGATTCCTAGGATAGGATTTCAGCTAGATCACCCATCACTCTTGGGTGCCATGCCTCCGAAGTTTCTTTACTCATTGATTTTGAGAACTAGTATTTTGCTCAGTTTGAAGCAAACCAACATTTAGATTAAAGGGTCCAATTTACAAAACTGTGCCTTGGGAGCAGATGTAAAATATAGTCACCTATTCCATTCCTAAACAATCTTGCAGCATCTCATGGAACTCAAAAATGCTTCTCCATTAGGTTTTTATGCCCTGAGCGGGAATTGGCCAAGAGTCCCAAAAATGGTTTGGGATGTGACTTGCAACTGGGCATAAAATGAAATTCGAGCTCAGTTTGAGGCACTGTCATCTCTGTTGGATTCCTGGCATAGGATTTTATCTAGAGAAACTCTCACTCTCAGTTCCATTTGTTTTTTTCATCTATTTCGATAACTAGTGCTTTGCTCAGTAAGAAGCAATGCAACATTTGGATTTAGGGGTCCAATTTACAAAACCATGCCTCAGGAGTGGATGGAAAATGTATTCACCTAATCCATGCCTAAACAAGCATGCAAAATATCATGGAGCTCAAAAATGTTGCTCCGTTAGGCTTTTATGCCCCGAGGATGAATTGCCAAGAGTCCCCGAAATCGTTTGGGATGCGACTTGCAACTGGTCATAAAACAAAAACCGAGACTCGGATTGAGGAACCATCGACTCTGATGCATTCCTGGGATAGGATTTCAGCTAGATCACCCCTCATTCTCAGGTTCCATTCCTCGAATGTTGCTTTCCTCATTGATTCCGAGAACTAGTGTTTTGCTCAGTTTGAAGCAAACCAACATTTGGATTAAGGGGTCCAATTTATGAAACCGTGCCTCAAGAGAGGATGGAAAATATAGTCACCTAGTCCATGCCTAAAAAAACATGCAACATCTCATGGAACTCAAAAATGATGCTTCGTTAGGCTTTTATGCCCTGAGGAGGAATTGCCAAGAGTCCCCGAAATGGTTTGGGATGCGACTTGCAACTGGGCATAAAATGAAAACCGAGACTCGGATTGAGGAACCGTCATCTTTGTTGGATTCCTGGCATAGGATTTTATCTATAGAACCCCTCACTCCTAGGTTCCATGCCTCATAATTGGCAGTACTCAATGGTTTCGAGAACTAGTGTTTTGCTCGGTTTGAAGCAATGCAACATTTAGATTAAAGGATCCAATTTATGAAACCGTGCCTCGGGAGAAGATGGATAATGTGGTCACATATTCCATGCCTAAACAATCTTGTAACATCTCACTGAACTAAAAAATGTTGTTCCGTTAGGTTTTTATGCTCTGAGGAGGAATTGGCCAAGAGTCCCTAAAATAGTTTGGGATGCAACTTGCAACTGGGCATAAAATGAAAACCGAGACTCGGATTGAGGAACTGTCAACTTCAATAGATTAATGGGATAGGATTTTATCTAGATCACCCCTCACTCCTAGTTCCAACCCCTCGGAAGTTGTTTTTTTCATTGATTTCGATTACAAGTGTTATTCTTAGTAAGAAGCAATGCAAGATTTGGATTTAGGGGTCCAATTTATGAAACCATGCCTTAGGAGTAGATGGACAATGTGGTCACCTATTCCATGCCTAAACAAGCTTGCATCATCTCATGGAACTCAAAAATGTTGCTTCGTTAGTCGTATAAGACGTAATTTAGGTATGAGATATTTGTTACCTCTTTATTCCCTTTTATTTTAATGGTATCCATATTTTGTATTGATCAAATGAGGAATTAAGCTAGAACTGATGCCATTAGACACAAACTCAATCCTAAGGCCAACTAAGGAGAAAAAACAACACATGCTAATTAATCTAGGAGTCAAGCATGCAAACAAACCTTCTCACAAAGAAGCGTTAGATGGTGATGGAATCCAACATCGCAGAATCGATGCGCGAAGGGGCTGAGTTTCGGCGGGTGGGAAAGTTACGTTGACAACGTACTTAATGAACTAACGCCCTAGTGTAAGTTACCTCACAGAGTAATGGGAAACCCTTCAAGGAGTCCGAGTGAGTCTAGCCAACGTCAATCTCAGGTACAACACCACCTTCCCTGTGTTATCACCTTGTGTAGGAAGTCTAAAATATTATGGCCTCTATGGTACCACATACTATACCAAAGAAGAGGGGGGACAGTTGACAGCCGACACCAAGACCAACAAAGCAGGGTTGATTACTCTAAGGGACCTAATGCAACCTTGTGATTGACCCTTGTGTTAGAAGGGATTCCCAAAGTCAATGATATAGCAACTGGATTTCACTCCCTAACTGAAGGCTTTACGTTTGTTTAGCAGCTTTGGAAAGTTATTCTCACAATCATATTCCAAATCTCTACACCTAAGATAATATGGGTTTGAAGAGCCCTAGAAAAGTTGCTAGATAAATTTTAATTAGCGCTTGATTTTAGGATGTTGTTACTCAAAGGAGTGGTCATGAAACTGATGGAATTTTGACTCATCTCTTTAAACCATGCAAGAGGAAAATAAAATGCAAGAATTTCAACTTCGATGAAAAATAGCTATGGGAAGGAGCAAGAGGTTTTAAGAAAATAAATAATTTATTGATAGATTACTATGTGTGCAGTACTTCTAATGACAAAAAGTATGAGCTAATTATCCAGATAAATGGAAGCAAAATGACCCAAATTTTAAAAATACCATGCAAATGTCATAGTTCACTTAGTACACCTATACAACATTGAATCAAATGTCATCATTTCTAACATAGTTAACTTTTATGATTATAGAGACCACCATACACATCTTGAATACTCATAAGGATCATCTTTTTGACCAATAATTTATCATGTAATTCATTCATAAAGGGGGGTTTTTAATTATGAACCCATATGTTGTTTGTAAAACAATGAAAATAACAATGTAATAAAGAAAAAATGATACAAATCCTTGTTTCATAAGAGGAATGTCAAATAAGGATTTCAAATTTTTGTGACAGCACAACATTCAAGCAAAGGTGAAAGAGAGAGGAGACATGAGGTGAGAGGATACCACACTAGGTTTGAACTAGTGAAGAAAAGAGAGGTGAGAGGAAACAACTATTATGAGGGAGGCTGACATTTGGAAATGCTAGCCTACAACTAGTGAGGGCATTAGAGGTGGAATTATCGTGAGGTGACATGAATGAAGACATGAAGTGATGATGTTAAAAGGAACCATCAAAGGAATTGATGATGGTGAGGTGATATTATCAATATTTTGAAAAGGAACCATTGAAGGCACTAATATTAATTGTAAGGTGACATTAGTGAGG
>SNQJ01S0009599.1:38729-82885 GCA_010110895.2 Picea sitchensis | reverse complement strand
GGCGTGGCATCATTCAGTTAGGGCTTTGGCACTTCATACGACCAGATCTACTCTTGTCTTGATCTTCATTGAGTATTCAGCCTTTGGGAGGCTTGTGGTCTTCTATTGGAGCATTTTGTAGCAGCTCCTATTATATTATTGGATCCATCTGTTGAGTTTTCCAGATCGGCATCTTCCTTGTAGCAGGTTCTTCTATTCATGAATAAAATCAGATTTGAGATGTTTTGGCTTGTCTATCATATTGCATATGGTTGAGGTATGTTCCATGATTGCATCTTCTTGTTTATTGCTACAACACATATATAAATCATCAACTAAAACCCTAAGGCCGAAATCAAGAGGCCATCCTGCAAGTAAACACATCTAAACAAGTAGATCAACAAAGTGTTTGACGAAATGCCACACTCAGTAAAAGTTTAAAATCTTGATTGTTTATTTATATGATGATGATATGATCTTCATAGGAAATCTATTAGTGGACAAGTTTAAATCAACCATGAAAAAATAATTTGAAATGACTAATTTGGGGTTAATGAGATATTTCCTTGGTATTGAAGTCATCCAATTAGATTCAGGAATTTTTGTGTCTCAAAGAAAGTATGCCATGGATGTGCTGAAGAGATTCAAGATGATGAACTGTAAACTAGTACCAACTCCAACTGTAATAGGGACAAAGCTCATCAAAGAGGACAAGGTATCCAATGTAGATCCAACTTTGTTAAAGAGATTCATTGGCAGCCTCATGTGTCTCACCACCACTAGGCCAAACATTATGTATGTTGTCAGTTTGATTTCTAGGTTCATGGAGTCTCCAAAAGATTCACATTGGCAAGTTGGCAAAATAATTCTAAGATATATTGTTGGAACAACAAGATATGGTATATTATAATCCAACACTAGTAATGATTCCTTGGTTGGATATATTGACAATGATTTTGCAGGTAGTATGGATGACATGAAGAGTACTTCAGGATATGTCTTCTATCTTGGCTTAGGTGTGATGTCATGGGCATCCAAGAAGTAGCCCAGTGTTACAATCTCATCAATAGATGTTGAGTATGTAGCAGCAACATCATTAGCTCGTCAAGCAATTTGGTTGAACAGAGTATTGGATGATCTTCAACAAGGACAAGAAGGACCAACTCCGCTATATTGTGACAACAACTCAACAATAACTTGTTAAAATTAAATTAAAAAGTACCAAGGACAAGTGTTTCTCATCACCTAGGCGCCTAGGGGTGAGAAAGTGTCTAATATGGTCCCTAGTGCATTTAATTCATGAGATATGAAATTAAAGTGACTTTATGAAAGTTAATAAAGTGGGTGACTAAAAGGTCATTTAATCACTACCGTCAATCTAGTCTGATCTCCACCATTGGATTAGATGACTCTTCAACTTCCCTCATGAGGTCGACTTAGGGATTGAGGTGCCCCCATTTTGGAACTTCTTCACGAGTTTTGAAAAGTGCAAGAGAGAGAGAAAGTCAAGCTGAGAAAGAGGAGAGTATTTGTAGCTAAGGGAACCCATTCCAAGGCAGATTCTGGCACGCAAATTGAGGAGAGAAGTACAACAATGTATTGAGGCCATACAGTACAGATTATGGGCAGTTTGTACAGTTGTAGCTTGGCACATAAATCGAGAAAGAGGATTGTATGATTTTTGGGTGAGATTGGCACGAAAATCGAGGCAACATACAATCACTAATTTCTAGAAAATTATCTCAACAAACAGGCATGCATTTTGAGGCAGATTGTATAGCATTTATTGTTGTGACAATCGTACTTTGTATGGATTTTTGGGCACATAAATCAAGGAGTTGGTGGCACGATTTTCAAGGTTGTGTGTGGTAACAGAAATCAAGATAAGTATTTGTATTAAATTACTAAAGATGTTTGTTGTAAGAAAAACTTTGTCAGAGCTCTAAATAATAATAAAAGCCCCTCTCTCACTAGTTTTCCCCTTGTGGGTTTTTCTAGGGTCTAAGTTCGACCAAAATCTCCATGTGTACAATTTATGGGTGTGTTTTATTTCTGATTTATTGTTGTAGCAGATTTCATGTGTTTCATTGTATGAGCTATTTTTTATTGCTAACTAATTTGATGCTGAAGAGTGCAATGTGGGTTGGGCATTAAACTATGTTGTCTCATTGAGACTAGAAACCGGGTTGGGGTTTGAGATTTCTACATGGTATTAGAACTGGAAACTGTGAAAGGGCATAAATATATCAGACACAAAGGACAGAGATTTTGCTGAGAAGAGGAGGTACTTCACTGGGCAGAAAGTTGTGGGCTTGTGTTTCAGTTGAGAGGGTTAATGGCGATCGGTTTGAGAGTTGAGGACAGGTTGGATGGAGCTGTTAATTTCAGGTCATGGAAGGAGAGGATTGTGGTGCTTTTGCAGAGTGTGAGTTGTGGGATATTGTGGAGAACTCACAAACGAATCCCGTGACGGTGCCTACGGATGCTACCCTTTTGGCAGCCTACACCAAAAATAACATTGATGTCATTAAGGACCATGTGATTCCACATGTGACTGGGAAGTCTAATGCCTATGAGATGTGGGAATCCTTAACCAAACCTTGCCAGAGTTCCAATGAAAATCGGAAAATGGTATTGAGGGAGAAACTGAAGAGCATTAAAATGACCAAGACTGAAAGTGTTGCCGCCTATCTTACCAATCTAACTCAAAGGAAGGATGAACTTGGTGCTGTTGGGGAGGTTGTTGTTGACAATGAACTTGTGAGGACTGATTTGAATGGGGTAACCAAACAATGGGTTGTCTTTATTGAGGGCATTGTGGCAAGGGAAAATCTTCCCAAGTGGGACCGTCTTTGGGATTACTTCATTTAGGAGGAAACTTGAAGAGGCTATGTGCATGGGAGTTCATCTACAGGTAATGAAGAGGAGAATGAGACACTTGCAGCTAAAGGCAAGAACAAGTCCAAGAAGGGTTCCAAGGGAGGGAACAAGCAAAAAAGTGAAGGGAAGAAATACATGAGCAAATTCAAGTGCTTTGCATGTCACAAGTTTGGACACTATGTTGGATAGTGTCCTAATAAGAAGTAGAAGCAAGTTGCATCTTTAGCAGATGTGGAGGAGTTTACCCACAAGTTCAAGGAGTATTCATTGTTGGTGTGTCTTTCCTCTAGAGCATCATCTACCAGTATTTGGTATATTGATAGTGATGCCTCCTACTATATGACAGGTGTTTGTGAGTATTTCATTGATCTTACAGAGATTGGGGATCTTGAGGTGGTGCTTGGAGATGACTCAGTGGTCAAGACAGTTGGTAGTGGGACAATATCATTTCAGAGGGAGTCTCTACCTCCCATGTTGTTGAAAGATGTCCTATATGTTCCAGGCTTGAAGAAGAACTTGGTGTCAATTTCCACTATTGAGGATAGGGGATATGAGGTATTGTTCCGTGATGGGAATGTGCTCTTGTATCCTCAGGGATCCAGTGTCACTTTGGCCAAAGTGATTGGGATCGGCATGAGAAGTTGTACAAGCTCATGTTTCAGCTTGCCAGAGCATTGATGCATAGTACCAGCAGCAGTGACCTTTGTGAGTTATGACATAGGAGGATGGCCCATTTGCACCGTGGGGCTCTAAGGATATTGAGAGAGATTGTGACTGGAGTGCCAAAGTTCAGTACAGAGCACTAGGAGGTGTGCAAGGGGTGTGCTCTTAGGAAGTACACCAAGACTTCTTTTCCAAGCAGTGACAACAGAGTAGCAGGTATTCTTGATCTGATTCATATTGATGTATGTGGTCTTATGTCTTCTGCTTCTTTGAGTGGATTTTTGTATTATGTCACTTTCATTGATGACTTCTCTCGGAAATCTTGGATTTTCTTCATGAAGACCAAAGGACAGGTCTTCCAACGGTTCCAAAAGTTCAAAGCTCTTGTGGAGAACCAAACTAGGAAGAAATCAAAGTGTTGAGATCTGATAATGGGGGTGAGTATACCTCCAATGAGTTCAGTGACTTTTGTGCTAGGGAGGGCATTAAGAGAGAAGTGACAGTTCCTTACAACCCGCAGTAGAATGGGGTTGCTGAGAGGAAGAACAGAGGCATTGTTGGGGTTGCGAGAGCCATGTTACATGATTAAGGGCTACCACTTTTTCTTTGGGCTGAGGCTTGCAACATTGTAGTTTATCTGCAGAACAGGAGTCAACATAGAGTCTTGGGGGATAAGACTCCTGAGGAGGCTTTCTCTGGGAAGAAGCCTGAGGTTGGGCACTTTAGGATTTTTGGGTGCCTTACCTATTCACATGTCCCTTCTGAGAAGAGAACAAAGCTAGAACCCACGATAAAGAAGGGCATCTTTGTTGGGTACAGTGAGACCTCGAAGGCTTTCCGCATATACATCCCCTCTTTGAGGAAGATAGTTGTGCAATGGAATGTGAGATCTGAGGAGGATAGAGCCTTTCGGAGGTCACGAGATAAGGAGCAGGGGGGGCAGTCAGCCCCTCAGACTCAGGTGAGTCCTTCAAAGAGCATAGTGACAGAGTTTTGGACCACCTGCTTCAGGGATGACTGGTCCACAGGTGACAAGGTCACAAATTACTGGTCCTCGGGTTATTGGTTCATAGGGTATTGTTTCTCAATCTACTAGTTCTTAGACGGCCTCAGGATCATCTTCAGGTACGCAGTCTTTAGATGGTGGGATTGAGGAGGGTGAGTCCCCTCCACATGGTGCTATTTCAAAGAAGAGGAAGCCCAAGTGGCTTCAAGACACTTTGAAGGGAATCCCAGGCAAGATGTGAGGGAGAGTAAACCTCCTGAGAGGTTTTGTAGCTATCTTGCAATGGTGAGCAACATCAGAGACTCTGAGCCTTCCACTTTTGAGGAGGCAGCAGGTCAATAGGTCTAGAAGGACGCCATGGTGGAAGAGTACAATTCCATCATGAAGATTGATGTTTGGGAGGTGGTTTCGAGACCTGAGGGGAAATCAGTGGTGATTTCCAAGTGGCTCTACAAAATCAAGTATGTTGTTGATGGCAGCATTGAGAAGTTCAAAGCTCAGTTTGTAGCACAGGGGTTCTCACAAGTAGAGGAAGTAGATTATGATGAGACCTTCGCTCCGGTTGCTAGATATATCTCAATGAGGGCAGTGATTTCCATTGTAGCAAAGATGGGTTGGAAGATCCATCAGATGGATGTGAAGACCGCATTTATGAACAATCTCATAGAGGAGAACGTGTACATTGAGCAGCCACAGGGCTTTGAGGTGCATGGGAGAGATTCTCATGTGTGCATACTGAAGAAGGCATTGTATGGGCTGAAGCAAGCTTCTAGAGCTTGATATTTGAGGATAGATTCATACTTGCAGCAAATGGGTTTCGAGAAGAGTGAGGTAGATCCCAACCTTTATTACATTGTGGTTGGGGAGGATCCTCTCATTCTTGTGCTATATGTGGATGATCTCTTCATTACAGGGGCTGAGAGACTCATAGTTGGTTGCAAGGAGAGCCTTGCTTCAGAGTTCGAGATGAAAGACATTGGACTAATGCACTACTTCTTGGGATTGGAGGTTTGGCAGGAGCCTGGACATATCTTTTTGGGACAAGGCAGATATGCTATTGACATTCTGAGGAAATTCTGGATGGAGGATTGTAGGCCCATGTCCACACCCATGATAACCAACTGGAAGAAACTTCATTCTTCTGAGTCAGAGTTGGTTGATCCCATGTTGTATCGTCGGTTGATTGGTTCGGATGTTTCTGGTCAATACCAGACCAGATCTGTGTTTTGTTGTCAACTCTCTTAGTCAATTTATTGTGGAGCCTCAGAGAGTGAATTGGGTGGGAGCAAAACATGTTCTCGGTTACCTTAAGGGTAATGGCCTGAACTGTGAGAGAGGGGATAGAGTCAGATTGATTGGCTACATAGATTCAGATTGGGCAGGATGTGTCAGTGATAGGAAGAGTACCTCTGGTTGTTGCTTTGGATTGGGCTCAGCAGTGGTGTCTTGGTTCAGTCAGTGGCTTTGAGTTCTGCAGAGGCTAAGTATATGGCAGCCAATCAGGCCAGTTGTGAGGCCATATGGCTTCACAAGTTGTTGGTTGGGATATTTGGTGTGTAGATGAGACCCACGGTGATCTACTGTGACAATTAGAGTTGCATCAAACTCTCTGAGAATCCATTTTTCCATGATATGTCTAAACATATCGAAATTAGATATCACTTCATCCGGGACTATGTTCAGAGAGGAGTTGTTGAGCTACAGTTTATATCCACAGATGAGTAGGTGGCGGACATCCTCACTAAAGCTTTGGGGAGTAGCAAGTTTGTACCTTTCAGAGATAAGATTGGGGTGGTGAGGAACACTTTCCTCGGTAAGAGTGAGTATTAAAATTAAATTAAAAAGTACCAAGGACAAGTGTTTCTCATCACCTAAGCACCTAGGGGTGAGGAAGTGTCCAATATGGTCCCTGGTGCATTTAATTCATGAGATATGAAATTAAAGTGACTTTATGAAAGTTAATGAAGTGGGTGACTAAAAGGTCATTTAATCACCACCGTCAATCTAGTCTAATCTCCACCATTGGATTAGATGACTCTTCAAATTCCCTCATGAGGTCGACTTAGGGATTGAGGCACTCCCATTTTGGCACTTCTTCATGAGTTTTGAAAAGTGCAAGAGAGAGAGAGAGAGAGTCGAGTTGAGAAAGTTTGCAGCTAAGGGCACGCATTCCAAGGAAAATTTTGGCATGCAAATCGAGCAGAGAAGTACAACAACATATTGAGGTCGTAGAGTACAAATTCTAGGCAGTCCGTACAAATGTAGCTTGCCACAGAAATCGAGAAAGAGGACTACTATTTTCTGGGAGAGATTGGCACAAAAATCGAGGCAACATATAATCACTAATTTCTGGAAAATTATCTCAGCAAGAAGGCATGCATTTTGAGGCAGACCATACAACATTTATTGATGTAATGGTTGTACTGTGTACGGATTTATGGGCACAAAAATCAAGGAGTTGGCACGATTTTCAAGGATGTGTGTGGGCACAGAAATCAAGATAAGTCTGTGTATTAAATTGTTGAAGATGATTTTTGTAAGAAAAACTTTCTCATAGCTCTAAATAATAATAAAAGCCCCTCTCTCACTGGTTTCCCCTTGTGGGTTTTCCAGGGTCTAAGTTTGACCAAAATCTCTGTGTACAATTTCTGGGTGTGTTTTATTTCTGATTAATTGTTGTAGCAGATTTCATGTGTTTCAATTTCTGAGCTATTTTTTATTTCTAACTAATTTGTTGTTGAAAAGTGCAACGTGGGTTGGGCATTAAACTATGTTGTCTCATTAAGACTTGAAACTGGGTTGGGGTCTGAGATTTCTACATAGCTCTGTCAAAGAACCATATCTTTCACCAAGAAATCAAGCATATTGATACTAGATATCATTTCATTAGAGAGCTTGTAAACAATGGTGAAATCTTCTTGGAATTTTGTATATCTAAAGTCCAATTGGATGACATATTTACAAAGCCATTGGCAAGAGATGTGTTTGAGTTTCATAAACAAAATTTAGGTGTTGTAAATGTTGAAGCACTTAGCGGTAGTAATTAAGGGGGAGTGTTAGAATATTGTAATTACTCCCGCTAATCAAAAATCTCTAGATGAGCTGTGTTGCGAGTCTCGAGTTTGATTTTTAGTTAGATCTAGTTTTTTCTGGACATTGTACCTAGAGATATTTTCTCACGTAGATCTTTCCAGAAGACCATTCTAGAGTATTGTCCTGTATGTATTTATATCTCATTTGTGAAGCAATGCAAGGGTGAAAGTCATGAGTTTTAGCAACAGTTCAAGGTGTTCTTTTGTTAGTTGATGAATGTTGTAGCATTCATAATAAATATCTTGCCTCCTTTGATCAAATGAGACACTTTCAAGCTGTGTAAAAGGAGAAGAGAAAAGGCCATGTGACATGACAATATATAAGAATCCACTACAAGTCTTTGTTAAAAGCCGCATGGAGGAGTTGCTTCTTGTTTTCGCTTGGCGTGTCTGAGTTGATAGCATACTTGGTGTGTCTAAGCTAAAAGCTTACTTGGTGTGTCCAAGCTGAGATGGATAGCTTGCTTGGTATGTCCACACTATACAAAATATGTCGTGGTGTGTTTGAGTTGAAAAATGCATGGCCTCAATTATGGTGTGTCCAATCTGCAAGATTTGGTCTCTATGATGAATAAGTGAGTTCAACTTAAGTAGGACATATGGATGTGCATACTTGTGCTTGTGTGCATAAGTCGAACTAGCCATTCCATCTTGCTTGAGCATGTAGGCAGTTGATGCATGCCCACATGGAATAGTTGAGTTGATTCACTTAAGTGAGCACCTATTGCAATAATTGTTGGTTTTCGTTGAAGGGGAAGGTTTTTCACCTGTATAAGGAGTTGTTAACACTTGGAAGAGTTAGTCGTGTGTCAACTAAATGCTCTATGAGTGGACCATATGTTGTTTTGGACTCTAGGTGATGTTATGGGACTAAAAACCTATGTACAATTTGTTCTATGTGTCAGAATGAAGTGAGACTCGAGGGACATATGTCAACCGAGAGTGAGTGCGTCGGTTGCACTAGTTAACTCTTGGAAATTGCTAATGGAGTTGTTTGCACATTCAGGGGGAGTTCATCAAGAAGTTGAATGAACCATGTATGTGAAGGACTTCCTACTAGACCGACAGCTAGAACGGTTAGGTACCCATGTATTCTATTGGATAGTTGTTCTTTTATATGGACTTCTACAAATTGGTGATGTCTACAAGAAGCAAGCCTTTGATTAAACCATAAGACAAACTTTGTTGATAAGGAGCATCTTCAGTATCTAGAGGAGCTTGTGTTGCAGAGGTCTAAATGATGATGAAGACCTTGTTGAGAATTATAGCCTGGACAGGAACTTGCGCACAGGTTTTGTGTGAACGTGCAAGAAGTAGTTCAAGATATCTTCGAAAAGTAATTCTATTTTCAAAAATTGATTCTATTTTCAAAAAGTAAATTCTATTTTATAATTCACTTTAGTTAAAAAGTAAAAGTCTTATTTTTAGCAGTTGAGTCTAAAAAGTGTATTTCATGCATGCATGACTTAGACTAGGAGAAATCTTAGAAATAGATTAGGTTTTTAGTCTCAAGTAAAACTATATAGGTCAAAATAGAGAGTTCAAAGACACAAGAACACTTGAGCAGTTGAGTAGGTTGAGCGACAAAGAGAGGGAGAGAAAGCAGACAACCAAGAAAGAGGCATTTCCAAGTAGCAAGCAATCCTGTACAAAGGTCTGCACAGTTTCATACAGTCATATGGACAGAATAATATAAGCGTTTGTATAGTTTGTACAGGTTGGTCATATAGCCGTACAATAGACTGTACTTTGTTAGAAAAATAGGTGTGCTCGTTTCACCATAGACAATATAGCAATATTGTCACCCAACCATAGGCACAAAGGCCACCCTCGAGCACCTTAACCTTGATAGACAGAATAATTCCGGAAGCAATCCAATAGCCAACCAAGGTAGCGCATCTTTCTCTAAGGCTAGCACACCAAGCAAGAATAACCAAAGACCGAGCAGAAAGTCCAAACCATAACCAAGAGAAAGTCCAAGCCAAAACCGAAATGCCAGTTGCAGCAGCTGCAGTTCCTCTCCAAACTTGCGCACCATTGGTCTTATGCAGTTGTGAGAGTGAGTATAACAAATGAGCTCTACCGCTCTCTATTTATACTATTCTATCTCACTTGACTAGGTCGACTTCTCTTTCTGGAGGCAAATAACTAAATATTAAATATTCTCTTGAGCCGACTTGTCTCCTGGAGTTATTATCCAACGTTTTAGGGTTTCTCTTGCTTCCCAGAATATTCTAGTCTTGTCAAAGGTTACACGTGGAGGTTAATACCTCCCGAAGCTACCATAATATCAACACTCCCTCCTAGCTAGGGAGGTATTAAAGGCAATGGTCTTGAGCACAAACAGACCATTCAACCGGTAGTATCATCATAGCCACACAAGCTATCTCATGATCAAATCATGAGCACCATCATAACTATCAGTATCGTTTGATAGCATCAACTGCATCATCTCTCGAAGCCATACTCCATCTAGGTAATCGGGCATGATGTTGAATAAGTCACTCACTCCACAGAGTGATACAAGAACCATTCTTCTAATCTGAACATATGTCCTAGAAGAATAATTGTTCCAACAGATGTTGGAAGCCACACCATGGGCTACAAGGACTATTCTTCTAATCTGGACATACGTCCTAGAAGAATGACTGTCCTGGACCATTTTCCATAGGGAGAATGTCTGTCCATCAACATATTGACTATCCATCTAGCTGGAAATCATCTCCAACACTAGTGATAGTCTTCATGGCAATCAAAACAATGTCATTCAACAAAACACAATTGTGTCTATCCATAGTAGTACACAACTACTATCCAGTGGTACACAACCACACCAAGTAGCACAAGGCTACTAACCAGTGAAATACATCCACCAAAGTGGCATACAGCTATTGTCCAGAGACATACAGTCTCCACAGCAATCACAACCAGTGGAACACATCCACCACAGTGGCATACAGCTATTGTCCAGAGACATAGAGTCTCCACAACAATCATATCATCTTATATCAACCTGCATAACAATATCATGATACAAATTGAGTCATTTGGGCCATTCTTCCACTCACATATGTGAGATCTGGAAGAGCATCTACCCTCATAAAGTAAAACATCAGCCATGAGCTATCTGGACTATTCTTCCCAAGCATAGAAGAATAATTGTTCCTGATTTCTGAGCCTGGAGCATTCACCTAACTGGGCCATTCCTCCAACACTAATCATAGTGCAACCTGAAGAGAATGAGTCTGCCCTAGGGAATGACTGTCCCTAATTGTTGAACCTGGACCATTCACCTAATTGGGCCATTCCACCGGTCATTCTTTTCCCACATAGATTGCATAAGAAATATTGTTGATTCCCCAGATTAACAGGCTCACCATACTCCTAGAATGGATCCAATGACTTTGGCATCTTTAATATGGAAAAATATGAACCTATGGCAAAAAAATTGTTTTTTAGCATGTGTTATTGATGAAAAAATGAAAATTTAAAAATCAGAGATAAATCAATTATGTATCTAGCATTCAAACTTGGTTTTGAACCTGAAATAGACACGAAATTTTTTTAACTAATTTATATTGACCTAAGGCAAGAAAATCCCAAAAACGTTTTTGGGCATACATGGCAAGAAAGAAAATCACATAACAGTGGCAAAAAATGGGTTTTGATCCATCAAAAATCTATTTTGAAGATGAAAAACTCATTGCCACTGAAAACCTATTAAAATCTATGGTGGAAAAATGAGAAATAATGGGCAATTTTTTTTACTTACCTCCAAATGCAAAAACTATGAAGTGGACTGAAAATTCCAATGCCAAATCCACAAATCTGACCCTTGAATCCACAAAAACCCAATGGCAAACTCTTCCTTGGCTGGTTGGATGGCTTGGCTCTCCTCCTTGGCTAAATGTCAAAATAAAATAAAATAAAACCCGTCGCAGATCACTTAAACCAGCAAACTTTTCAGCAGGTGATTTTTTCCCTTTGACTCGCAATTTTTTCCCAAAAATCGGCCGATTTTTCCTGTGAATTTTTTAGAATTTATTGTTTTCTGGATCAAAATCGTGATTTTGGCGATTTTTGTAAAAGAGGTGGAAACAATGTCTACTCTCCCGTTTCTCTACATATCCAACATTTTAGTGCACTTTATTCTTTAATCACATAGGAAAATATCTTTTCTAGAATAATTATCTTCGGCATCCAATCCTAGAACAGATTTCTATGGATTGTTCATCTCTGCTTTATTACAAATATAGGAAAGGTTGATTTTTATGAAAGAGGAAAATAAGACTTGTTATTTCTCTGCAGTGACATCCATGGAAAAAAATAGAAAAAAAAATACATGACTGACAGATAAGGGCTAATTCCATATTGGTCAACACAGGTTTCACGTTCAAATTGTATGTACTATGAAGGGTGGCATACATTATCTATTATGAACCTGAGATTTCTATTGAAACTACAAAGAAAAGGACTGATTGATGCTAAAGTTTGTAGCCCTTTTCAATTGTCTCCAAAAATCTAGCGATTTATTGTTTCAATTATATTCTAGTGAATTTCTATTAGCAAAAAACTAGAGTGATTAACAGCTAAAATTATCTGATTTAGGTCATTATGTAGGTGTGTAGATGCACATTCCTACCTGATCTAGAGCTTTTTTTGAGTCCAGTCATCAACTGATAGCTGATAATATCTGTGATAATAATCAACTTGTGTCTGGAAACCTGATGTTTGTATTTCACTTGCACGCAGAGTTTTATAATTGCAATGCTTGCAATAGTAATAGCAACATTTTCTACAGGCATTGATTCAAAATCTTTCCAAGTAAGCTATACCAGATTTTCTGGCTTGTCGCACTTAAGCTTCGTGCTTCATGCATTCATATTTCAGTCCATAGCATTAGAATAATATGGTGGGTAGGCAAACAGTAATGAGTATCTTCATTCATACTAAAATTATACATAGTCTGCAGTTTCAGCAAGATGAAGTCGAGGAAGGGGATGATGTTCCATATAGCTATGGATTTTTCCATTTTATTTTCTCTACGGGAGCCATGTACTTTGGTATGCTATTGATCGGTTGGAACCTGCACCAAACGATGCAAAAGTGAGTGCCTGCACATTTACTGCATGCTTATTTCGAAACAGTAAGATCTTTTCTTCTGGAAAAAGACAGGACCATGATCAGAATATATGTTGGCTGTCTGTTTCTTCTTTTTCTTAACCTATATATTTGCAAGTGCTCAAGAAAACAATCAATATATTGTATAATATATATGACAGCTATTGTTCTGCTCTCAGGTGGAGCCTAGATGTTGGCTGGATTAGTACATGGGTGAAGATTGTGAACGAATGGCTTGCTGCAGTGCTATTCAGTAAAGCTTCTGTTTACCCTCCCATATGTTTGCACAAATGAGAACCATTCTTCATTTTCCAGTAATAGAATTTAGTTAGGGAAGGATTTTTTTGGTTACAGTTGAAGGTAGAGACGAGATCCTTGTTTAGATTAGAAGCACTTTTGATAGTTACCAGACCCTAAACTAAAGTGGCCAAGAGTTGAACTCATCTGACATGCTATTACCCACCACATCTTCACTGATAGTGAGCTTTTATCCCATAGAATTGTTCTCATTGTTGTTATGTGACTTATTGTGCAGTTTGGACATTGATTGCTCCCCTTGTGTGGAAGAAAAGAACTAATGGCGAAACGACAGCGAACACCTGAATCTGATTGGCTGATATTCAATTCATTGGCCATGGCTTAGGATGGATTTTGCAAGTCTATAATTCTTCAATATTAACTGTTTCCTTGTACCATATGAGACCCTGATAAGGTTTCCTTCCAACAGAGAACATCTATTGCCGGCATTCAAAGAAAATCCCATTTGTGTATGCTCAGGATTTGAAAAATCGGCAAAGTCCATGCGTGAATTTAATCATTTTGAAGACTGCAGTCACAACAAATGCCAATATGCAATTGATAAGGACCCTATTGGGCTATTCATTAATACCTGAAGAGTTGCATTTGGTGGCAGCAGAAAACTCATGCATTCTGAATAAACGCTCTTTCTGATCAAAGTAAAAGGACTGTCAAATCTTTTTCATAAAGAAGATGCTTTGATATCATAGTAAAGGAGAAGAGAATATACAAAGTTGTCAGATATAATCTTTTTAGTATTTAGCATGGATTTTTGCTATACGTTTGAAGACCAACTGTTTGCACACACTGACATTATATTTTTCCCTGATCAAAATGAAATTGAATACATTAAATCAACTTATATTCTGCTTTAAAACCATAATACTCATTTTTTTTCAATGAATGTTCTGTCATTAACCAGAGATAATCACATAACAACGGAGCAGTTACTAGATAAGACCTTACCCTTCTCTAGCTATTCTAACTCCAGAAAACAGAGTAAACACAGAGCTATTAAAGAGAATAGTTTTGGGTTGAGAGAGTATAATAGTTAGTGTTGGTTGTTGTACGCAGTGCATCTGGGAGTTTTGTTGTTGCCAGCTACGGCAACCATGAGCCATGTTATGTCCCGCTTTATATTCTAGCTTTGCTCTGTTGATTAATTTGCTGTGTCCATTAATATAATGGAGATTCTTAAAGGTTCAAGACATGAAATGATCATATGAATGGGTGTGTCTGTTATTATTTTGCATGATGATAGAATTATTTTTTTCCTTACCAATTGCATAAATTTTTAATAAGGAATATCTTTATGAAATTTGAGAAAATTGCATTTTGTGTTAATTTTAATGAAAATTTTTAAATATTTCAGCCCTTTTTTTTTTCTTTCTATCTAGGTTGACAATTTCTATAAATTATTAGGTTCAATTTCTTAATATTAATATTATGGAATTTAACAATAAGTTTTCAGGTTTTTTTTTTTTTTTTAATCTCTTAATATTAATATTATGGAATTTAACAATACGTTTTTAAAATGTTAATCTAAAGATTAGTTTAAATGTCTTAATATTAATATTATGGAATTTAACCCCTAGAGCAGGAATTTAATGCCTTGGGGAGTAGCTTAATTGTCAAGTGTCGTGAATATGAAGTGATATGAAATTTCATGAAGTTTTGAGTTCAAATTCCTCGACTTATCCTATATGCCGGGTAAGGGGCATCGTGGGCACACCTAGGTTGAAAATAAATTAATAGGTTCAATTTCTTAATTTTAATATTATGGAATTTAACAATGTGTTTTTAAAATGTCAATATAAAGATGTTTGCATTGTATGTGTAACCATAATATTTTAATCCTTTAGTATATATTAATATTTTAGAATATGTTAATTTAGTTGAATTTCATTTATTGATATGCAAAAATAATTGAGCTTTTCAAAACAATTATTGTAGCATTTTGAATGAAGAAAATTACTTGAAGATAATCATTAAAAGAGTCTGCTCAAAGGGGTTGGATCCAATGGTGGAAAGCGAGGAGTATTTCACTGTTGGGCAAGGTTCAATTTTCGTGATGGCCTAACTTGAAGCCATGGGAGCACCTTAAGGTAGTGGTCGAACGTGTGGTTGCACCCAGAGATATTATATTAAAAATGATATTGTGACTCATCCAGACATAAGTGGATCAAAGCCCACCCCCATGTCCTTCAATTTGAAAGTCTCTGAGGTGTAAGACAGACGGTGACGGAGTGTGTTGTTAAGCCACTACGTGATGTTAAAGTAACCGATTCGAAACCTATGGGGACAAAAAATCTAGCCATGTTAAGGGTTGGTGTGGCTCAAGCCAGGTGCGATCCCCAAGTGATTTTGACAGCTTAGATGCCCCTGAGTCGCGGTTTCTTAGCCACAGGTTAGTCCCACAGGTCAGACAAACTAACAAACAAACAAAAAAATCATTAAAAGAACGTATAATCATTGAAATAAATAAAACAACTAGCTACTCCAAGGGGCTAATTCAATTAGTTGTTATCAATGTTGTTAGGCATATGTTATCAATGTTCTTAAGCATTTGGTTAGTTCTATGTCATCAGGTCTCTAATTCAAATCGTTTGAGTTAGACACAATATTCTATGCTCACAAGTTTACTAGGGATGTCAGCCAAGAATGTGGTGAAGCATACCTTGGGTTTCCCCATGAGATTTCCTGGGAAAAATAAAATAAAACAACAAACAAATCTATCTAGGAAAGAGATTCAACCATCAGTTGCAGAAAAAAGTAAAGTTAAACTAATCACACGATTGAAGCGAAGTTGCAGAAATTAAAGACTAAGCTAATCATACAACATAAGTAAGTTGTAGAAAACAAATCTAATTTATAGCAAGAAGGGATTCAAATAGCAATGTGCTTCAAGAGTGAGCCCTTGCTCTTGGAGTTTTGTCAGTTGAAACCTTAAACTAAAGTTATACTAAAAATGGAATGACAGAACAATATCAATCTTTGTTATTTGCTCACTCAAACTGCAACTACTAGCTTTGGAACTCGAGTAGTTGATATTATAGCATCTACTATTTTTTCATGATCAAAATACTAATAACCTAATTTAATATTATATCATTTATAACTAATTTAAAAGGAAAAGTGTCATTAATAAGTTATGGAAAATAACAAATACAACAAAATTTCTCTATTTAACTGTTGAACCATTAAACTCAAATAGGGTAAAATTTGTATTCAATTGTTTAACATTGAACCCAAATAGGTCAAAATCCGTTGACGAAACAGAAAACTTTCCACAACAAAAAGGTGGATGACTCCACAATAAGTGCATTGAGGAAAGTCCAAAATAGGCTTGGATAGGTTTCCACAATAGTTTTACAGGTTTCTAGTTTCCTCAACACACTACACAGATTTTCACAACACTTGGTATTTCTACAACAAACCATGAAAGGACACCAAGAATATATTTTGCAACAAAATGGTTCTCTTCAACTTTTGTCATATAAAGGCACGAGGTCTCAAAGATTTTTTTCATTGATTCCATTGTCATATAAAAGCACAAGGTCTCTAATGTCGATCTATTTTTTCCTTAAGTTTATATCATGCCAGGCTCTCTATTGTTGCTTCTATACTTCGTAGTGGTGAAGAGCTATCTTCCTTTCTTCCTCGAGTTTATTTAGTTGGTGTAGTTGATCCTCTTTGGCTTTAGTGAAGTTGAATTTTAATACCTTGGCTACTCTACCACCATCAACTCTAAAATTCAATGGGACCGTTGCCTCTTGTCCATATAATAATTTGAGTGGTGTTTGATCAATCAACCTCTTGTATGCAGTTCTATACACCTACAAAGCAACAACACCTTGTCGTCCCAATCATCCTTATCAACATTGCACATTTTAGTCGGTCCTTTAGATAATGTCTTATTAAACAACTCCACTACATTTGCTTGTAGATGATAGGGAAAAATCCTTTCATGGTTGATCAAAAATTCATTCATTAATACTTCTATTGTACTATTCACAAAGTGAGTCCCTTGATCGCTTATTATTGTCAATGGGCAGTTGAACCTTGTAATGATGTTCTCATAGATGAATATGGTTGTTACCTCCTTAGTACATGTCTCAACGGGTTGTACCTATGCCCACTTGGTGAAGCCTGTGACTATTGTAATAATGTATCTAGCCTTGGTCCTTTTTCCTTTCTTTAGGAAGGGTTCAATGAAGTTGATAACCTTATCTCAAAAGGGAGACTTGAGTTGACTGATATTAAGGGCATCTCATCTCACCTTAATGGTTGACCCAACCTTTTTCATTTATCACATTTATTAATCTTTGATCTACAATCTTTATTTAGTGCAGGTCACCCAAAATCTAGCTTGTAGGATTTTCCTAGTTGTAATATATGTATGGAAGTGACCACCTATATGACCAGAGTGTGCTTCCTCTATTTTGCTCTCTCTTTCATGTTCCAAGGCATATCTTTGAGCATATCATTTGGTGTCATTTTGTACAAACATCCACTTATCAATGTATAGGGTGAAACCTTCATTACCAATACTTTCTTTTTCTTTTAAGTCAGATCATATGAATCCCTTCCTTCCTGTAAGAACTAGACAATTTTTGCTAACTCCTTTGGTGTAGCTTCCACTAAGAACAGGTGGGCTTCAAGGAGTTCATCATCAATTCCTATAATCTCTTCTCCTATTCCAACTCACAATAGATGGCCAAGACAAACATTCATTTTCCCTAGTAAAACCATTACTTCAAACCCCAAACTCTTGAAAAAGCAAGAGTTTTCTGTAGATTCTTCTTTGATGCATTGGCTTATTAACTTGGTATTTTAATGCTTGGTGTTTTGTATAAAAAATAAAATGGTTGGGTAATAAATAACATTTGAACTTCTACAATGCAGATATCATCCCAAGTCCCCCTCTTTTCAATGATACCAAAACCTGACAAGGCATCAATGATACCAATACCTAACACCTGGGCATGCAGAGAATGGCAAACAAATGTATACTTGCAGGCTAGTAGACCTAATACCTAGGCATGCAAAGAATGGCAGATGCACAGAGACAGACTGGCAAATTAATGTAGATGTGCACATGAATCAAGGAGACAGACATTTTTGCACGCAGGAGGAAAATTCCCAAGGAAGATATTTATGAATTAACTTGTTATAATGCTATGGAGAACTACCATAGTGTATTCCAGTCCTAAGAGCCAAGGTTGCTCTGATACCACTGTTAGACACACGTTTTAGAATAAGTGTGAATTGCATTTATTACTTGATATGATACAACATATATACATGATTATGACCCTTTGGTTCAGATTCTAAGGGTCTCTTGGACTCCTGATTACTATTACAATAGTTTGACTCTTCATATTTCGTCAAGTGTGTAACCCTGACGGATTGTGTTTCCAATAGATCCAAATGTGCCTTTGGTGTTTCTGAAATGGAATAGGTGTTCCATATTGTTATTCATGATGGTGTGCGTGTGGATCCAAAGAAAATTGAAGTGATGAAGGATTGGCCTTGCTCCAATACTCTTGAAAGTTTAAGAGATTTTATTGGTCTCACTCGTTATTATAGGAAGTTCATGTGAAACTATGGTAAGATGGCAGCTCCCCTCACAATCTTGCTAAAAATTGCTTTCAATTGGAATGACGTCATAGAATGGACCTTCTGGGACTTGAATAATACTATGTGTACAAACCTGGTATTCGCTCATATAGAATTTACTAAAACCTTTGTCTTGGAATGTGATGCCTCAAGTAAAGGCATCAAAGTAGTGCTCATGCAAGAGGATCAACCACTAGCTTCTACCAACAAACAACTCTATGAGAGACACTTGGGAAAATCCACTTATGAAAAGGAGATGATGGATATATTGCATGTTGTGGAAATCTAGTGTCCATACCTACTTGGGAAACATTTCCAAATTAAAACCAATCATTGTAGTGTAAAATGCTTCCTAGAGAAAAGGATTTCTTCCCTCGAGCAACAAAAATATGTCACCAAAATGTTGGGGTATAACTATGAAAATTTATAAGGACAAAGAGAATGTGGTTGCATATGCTCTCTCTCAGCAGTATGAAAAGGAAGGGTCCCTCTTTTCACTCTCTTTTATAGTAGCAGATTGATTGAATGATGTATGGGAATAATGGATAACAAATATGAAGATCACTAGCATGATCCAACAACTTCAAGTGGAACCCTATGCATATTAGAGCTACACTTGGAAAAATGAAGAGATTTTCTATAAAGGACGTCTTTATTTGACCAAGTAATCAACATTTAAATCATGGGTGTTATCTAAACTACATTCCTCTACCACAACAAATCATTGTGGGTTTCATAAAACCTATGAAAGGATCAAACCTTTGTTTTTCTGGGAAGGCATGAAGAAGAACATCCACACCTTTGTGGAAAAGTGTGGCATTTGTCAACGACATGAGAGAGATGGTGAAACCTCCGAGTGAACTCCAACCTTTACCCGTTATGCCAGTTGTATGGACTAACATTTCTATGGACTTCATTGTGGAGTTACCAAAATCTGGCAATACATCTATAATCATGGTTACGGTTGATAGTATTTCCAAATATGCTCATTTTTGTGCTCTCCAACACCCCTTCAAGACCTATAGGATCGCTCAAGTATTCATGGATAATATATTTAAACTCCATGGAAAGTCGAACTCGATTATGACGGATCATGGCCCCACCTTCACTCGCAATTTCTAACAAGAGTTGTTTCACCTCTAGGGCACTTAATTGAATCTCAACACCACATATTTCCCCAAAATAATGGTTTAAAGTTGTCAACAAGTGCTTGGAAGCATATTTGAGGCACTTTACTTCATAGAGATAATCCAAATGGATCCAATGCCTCCCTCTAGCTAAATGGTTGTACAATACAACTTATCATGGTGCCACTCGAATGAGTCCTGTTATCGCACGGTTTGTAGGAAAGGTCCAAAGGGCTTGAGTCGGGGTTTGAAACCGGCGTAACAGGAGCTTCCCCACCCACTGTCACCTCGATGGGGAGCTCTTTCTATTCAGGAGGGCAAGTCCAAGGGAGACATCCCCAAGGCAATCTGGGTTAAAGAAAGGCTAAAGGGTAAAGGCCAAGTCAAGGAAAACCCTTTCACAGATTGCTGCCCAAGGAGAGATAGTCAAAGAGATAAGACCACTGATGATTGCACCTGTTTGCGAGACAAGACAAAGAAGACTAGAAAATGTGCTTTGCAGTGGGTTAGTACTTCATAAAATCAATGACTATCTTCAAATGAATATATGAGCAATGATCAAATGCAAATTGTTGACGAAGTCAATGATTGCTAAGCAAAGATAAATAACTTGTATCACTTCTTCAACAAAGCATAAAAGGTAATAAGCATTCAATGTTCAATATTAGACCTTGTATCATATCATTAATGCAATAAACATGTCAAATCAATTGTGACCTTGTATCATATCATTAATGCAATAAACATGTCAAATCGCCTCTATATAATAATATATTACTGCCACCTATACAAATTCTCGCCACAAGGTGACGTCAAGCTTCATCAATAGGTCAATTTGAGAAGCAAAGAGCACAACATTTTCACCAAATAAGCTCACAAATACAACCACTCAATGCCTATCAAAGGAGGTGAGAAATCACAACGTTGCATGCCAAGCAAGAAGTCTAAAAGGTGTGGACGTCACCTCTATACAATTTTGTTGCCCTGTGTTAGCTAGCTTAGGAGTACGCTTTTGGCATTTCAACCAAAGAAAAGAATGAAACAACTCCAATTGGCTATGAAGGGATAATACAATGACCTTTCATCCAAGCAAGAATCACCATACAAACGTTATCTCTTAGGGTTAATCCTAAATTCAGCTAGGGTTAGACGCTAGGTTAAGTTAGGGTTTGCAAATTTAAAGATAATTTGAAAGAATTAAAGGCATAACAAGCTTCTATCACTTCTCAGACTAGTGCCTTAAGCTCAATGGGAGTCAATGGAGATGTGACTAATGGTTTAGAAAGAGTTCAAACTTAAAGATTAAGAGAGCTAGGGTTTGATGGTGTTACTATAGCAAGGCCACAAACCCTAAACCCTAAGAAGAAAAGGCTCACCTAGGTGTAGCTAAAGCCAGCCCTAGAGCTTAATTCTCCTTAAGACTTCTTTGGCAAAATCCATAGCTTAGAAACATAAACCCATGGCTGAAAAGTGTTGCTTGGCTACAAGGCTTTTCAAACCCTAGAAGTAAAACCTAGGTATAAGTCAATTATTAGCCTAGGACATCTTCTTTTTTTCAATTTATGCTTAAAACTAGTACAAGACAAGAGATGGCTAGTGTAGCTACATTAGGCTAAACCTCTCAAATCCAATGGCTATAAGCTCATGCTATGGGGACATGGGAAGCCTCAACCTTACTCTTGTGTGTGTAGGTCTCTAGGGTTTCCCAAGGATCAAGCAAATAACAACAAGATAACAATAAAATGAAAATGCTAAACAACAACCATTCAATCAAGAAGTTTTGATGCAAAACACTTACAAGATCAAGGAAGAAAGCCAATCCACACCCCCGAATGGAAGAGCAGGCAAAGAAATAACCGTGGTTGGGATGAAAAGTCATGAGCAACTTCCTAAGCAAACAATGTTCTTACTTGTACCAAGGTCCGAACACAACGGTGGTCGATAATCATCTTCATAAAAGAATTCAAGTGCTCAGTGTTCTCATCAAACATCTCAAGGTAAGACCTAAAATCATCCTAAAAACAAGGTATCATGTCAATCCTTGGTGTTTTGAAAGCTACAGTAAAGACTTCATCTCCTTGTTGCCACCGTCATAAATAATCTGTTGTGACAACTGCAAGGGCAAAAAACCGAGATGATTCTCTGTCATAGATGGGATCTAGGTCATAACCAACTATATCCCACCTCGCCTCCCCAACATGTATGAATTCATCAAAATCAGCTATGTCAAGACGGGTATCATAACATGGGGAGTCAAATCATCCAATACTTTTCACTCTTTATGTCATAAGGCAAATAACTATTTAAACTTGGAAGGGGGAACAATAAAAATTCGCTTAATCCTTCCCCGAAAGCAAGAGCTTCAAGTATTTGATATCATCATCGATGAAAGATCTCCCTCTACGTCTCGGCCTTGAGATATAGGAATCGCTCATTCAAGGGTTCCATTCCTTCTTCATTCTCCTGAGTCATAAAACGAGGCATCATCAAGTGAATCAAAACAACTTACCTCATTTTCCTCATCTTCTGCAGGAGTGACAGGATTCCTTTGAGGAGCTTCTACTCAATCTGAGGGAGCTAATGTGGATACTTCACCATTCTGTTCGTGTTCTGCTTCTCATCCACGCTCTTCATTTTGTTGGTCCGTGAACTTGTTCTCCTCTTGTGTATCTTCAATAAAATTTCCATGGGAAAATAGTTTCATTAGGCTAAGAGCACCATGGGATCTATTCCGTCAAGGAGAGACTCTTTCAATTTGAGTGGCCATATCATGAGCTTCTGGAAAATTTCTTTGCTTTTTCTTATCTAGAAGGAAACCCAAATGTCCCCGAAGTCCTTTAGTATAGAGGTAGACAAGGCATCTTTCTTCAGGACGATGGCCCAGAGGAATCTGGTAAAGCACTTTCTGAAATCTAGTACAGTAGGTCTTAACAAGCTCATATTCTCTCTGTTTTATGCTTTCAATCTCTTTATGTAATGATTGTAGTCTTCATCCTGTCCACTTTGCACGTAAAACTTCTTCAAAATGTTCCATAGAGTTGATACCGGCAAATGAAGATTCATCGCACCATCTCTTTAGCATCTCCATGAAGAGCTTTTGAAAAGAATTTCATTAGCATATCTTCAGCATCATCATCGACAAGAAAGATTGAAAGACATTCCGCAGACCTTCCCATGTGAGATTCCGTGACATTCTCCATTGGTGCCAGCGAAACGAGGAAGGAGAAACTCAATAAAGGAGAAAACCTTCTGGGATATCCCCGAATTTCACTCATATCCAAGGGTCTCAGAAGTTTCCTCGGGTCCCATTGTGAAGTCATAATTGACTTCGGCTATTAGTGAGCTCTTCGACAAGTTTCCTTGTCCACCAAAGGAATAGGGGAAAGGCTAAGTGGAGTCGCCAGGTAAGCGTGAGCTAACAAAGATATGTCGTTGAGGAATGCGGACTCAGTGTTCCCAAGAACGCCAAAAATGTTATCAGACGGTTTGTAGGAAAGGTCCAAAGGGGCTTGAGTCAGGGCTTGAAACTCCAGATACCGTGAGCTTCCCACCCAATGTCACCTGGATGGGGTGCTCTTTCTATTTATGAGGTCAAGTCCAAGGGAGACGCCCCTAAGGCAACTGGCTAAAGAAAGGCTAAGGGTAAAGGCTAAGTCAAGGAAAACCCTTCATGTACGTTTCAAGGAGAGATAGTCAAGGAGATAAGACCACTGGGATGATGCACCCGCTATGACAAAAACAACAGCGAAACTAGAATGTGCTTGCAAGGGGTTAGTACTTCCATGAAATCAATGACTATCTTCAAATGAATATATGAGCAATGATCAAATGCAATTTGCCACGTCAATGATTGATAAACAAAGATAAATAACTTGTATCAATTTCTTCAACAACAAAGCATAAAAAGGCAATAAGCATTCAATTTTAATATTAGACCTTTGTATCACATCATCATAACATAATCATGTCAACCGTAGCTCATATAATAATGTAATGTTGGTACACCTATATCTATTTCTCAAGCATGTGACGCCGCATGATCCAAGAGTCAAAATGAGACAAAGAGCAAAAACGTTTTTTTAAAATTTACTTACGTATGCATTAAGTAACTCAATGTCAATCAAAATAGATGAATGAAGTCACAACGCTGGTGATATAACAAGATATCTAAGCATGTGATGTCACCTCTATATAATTTTGGTGTTCTGCAGGTTAGCCAGCCAAGAAGCAACGCTTTTGTCAAAATTCAACCCAACAAAAAATACAAATAAATTCCACTACCATGATGAGAAGACAAGGTCAGCACCTTATCCAAGCAAAGTTCATTTAAGGCCAACGCTATCAACTTAGGGTTAGTTTTTAAACTAGCTAGGGTTAGACGCTAGGCTAGTAGGTTTGCAAAATTTCAAAGTAGTTTGGAAAGGTTTTAAGGCATACAAGCCTAATAGGTTTCTAGACTAGTGCCTTGCTAATGGAGTCAAAGGAGATGTGATCACGGTTTAGGAAGGGTTCAAACTTAAGAACAGAGAACTAGGGTTTGATGGTGTTGCTAAAGCAAGGCCACAACCCTAACCCTAAGAAGAAAAAGACTCTACCTGTGTGTAGCTAAAGCTAGGCCTAGAGCTTTACTCCTCTCCTTAAGACTTTCTTGCAAAACGGCTAGCTTGAGCATAAATCTATGGCTGAAAAGTGTTGTTAAGGCAAGGCTTTTCAAAAACCCCTAGAAGTAAACCCTAGTGTAAAGTCAATTAGGCCTAGGACTTCTTCTTCAATTTATGCTCAAAACTAGCTCGAGACAAAAGAAGGCTAGTGTAGCTAAGGGTAGGCTAAACCTTCTCAACCATCGGCTATAAGCTTATGCTATGGGGACATGAAGCCTCAACCTACTTGGTGTGTAGGTTCCTAGGGTTTCAAGGACTGCAAATGCAAATAAGATGTAATAAAATGCAAATGTTAAACAACAACCATTCACTCAAGAAGTTTTGATGAAGAACACTTACAAGACTGGGCGAAGAAACCAATCCACACCCTAGTTGTAAACCTTCCACAGCATAAAGCACCCCTTTGCCAAAAATAACTCCTCCAAGAGGTTGCGCTTACACCCAAAGAGACAAGAACACAAGAACAAGAGCTAAAAGTGATCTCAACAAGAGAGCAAGTTATGTTATGATCCAAAAGAGGGGAAAAAACGCCCCTCTATTTATAACAATACTTTGACCTTTAATTTACAAATAGGTCAATAAATAATGACAAGGCTAACATTACAGCTTTTAATCATTTGTCACTTTTACATGCTAAAAATGCCAAAAATATGAGCTAATAATGGGACGCCAAGCCCCTAAAGGGAGACGCTAGCCCTCTTAGGGCATAATCATGATCCATCGAGTAAAGACGCTGCTCTCCCGGGCTCCCTCGCAACCGCCACATAAAGCAAAGAGGCCTAGCACGCCGCCATGCTCCAAACGCCCAAGCTGCCCCTCTCGGGTATGCCCCCGATTACCAAAGTCAACGCCCCTAACCGCAGGGGCTGATCCCCATGGCTAGATCTATGCCAAAACGCCCCGGGATGAGGGCGCCTTCTTCTTCTCTGCAAGGGCTCGTCACAAACCGCCCCGCCGCCATCCCAACGCCCATCTACGGGCTCTTTCAGCTCCCATGGAGGTCCGGAACACCATTCCCATGTACCGCATCCTCTGGCACTGGGTCCACGCATGGTCCTCGCATTATCAAGGCTTCCGTGGGCTCATCACCTCCAGACATCATATAGCAATGTAAATCACATCTCATCATTAAAATTATCAAATATATGCATAACATCCCTAACAAATCTTCTAAGAGCTCAAAGACCCTACACACGCACTCCACCATACAAAGCTAAGGAAACCAAAAGGGCAAACTATTGGACTACACCAAGAAATGGAAAGTTCCCACAAGAAAGGGTTATTCAAACCATGCATACATGTGATGTGGTTTTAGGGATGTCTAGTCATAGTCACCCTGGGCCGGGTGGTCGTCTGTGGGTACCTTTGTAGGAGGCGAATTGTACCCTGGCCATGGATGCAATTTTCCAAGCCCTTATTGCCTTATCTTTATTTGCATTTCTACTACAAGCATTGACGAAGAGAACACTGCCTTTGCTTGGTGGCTGAAATGACAGCTGCTACTCACTAGTATCTTCGGCAGAAATGATAGGGTTGGCCTCGCGGATGAGACCCTCTCCTTTGGCTATGCAACCAAAGGTCACCGCCTCGGCGTTTCAGGACCTGATGATGGTAATGTCATACCGCTAAATACCTATGATCATAATGGTCGTTCGTGATGAGACCTCCCATCCTCTTTGGTTAGATCTTGTTTTATTTGTCATCATTTTTATGGTTCCCTCTTGTTTCTTTATGAGAGGCTTTTTATTGCCTCTCTGTGGGATCCCCTCGGCTAAGCATCTCTAGGTTTCATTTTTCCCATGGCTTTTATCTTTTACCAACTCCTACCGGGCCTTTTTAGCCCCTTCTTCCCACAAGACAAGATGTACCTCGATGGTCATCCTAATGGCTACACTAGGGGAATGGGATATATGAGTGGGGTTTCAAGATGAAAAGTGATAATATGAGATGGACGATGGTTTCAAAACCCCTTGGTGGCTAACCAAACCCATGAATACCAACTTGTTAAGCTACCCAATCAATCACCCCAACAAGTATCAAGGGAATTAGTGTAAGATCCAAGGCAGCTTATTCCAAATGAAAGAGATCAATTTTACATAGTTGCTATAATGATCAAATATGACACATACCATGATACCTCGGACCAATTACCTCATGGAGCAAGAGCCCTCTCTGATGCAAGCCCAGGCCGGTAGTGATGGAGGCTGGTACTGCTGACAGAACAAAGCTGGCTTAGAAGAAGAAGATGGGTCCTCCAGGACCACTCTCAGGTCGCTCCTGCTCTCGGTACTCCATGTCTAGGACCATGTGGGCCTCGAGACATGATCTCCTAGTTATCCCTAGAAATCGGGGATAACAAGTCCCTTTGAAGCTATCTATGGCCAAAATCACCCATCAATACTATCATATTTACTAGGAATCTCTAAGGTGTAGGAGGTCAATAAATCCCTTGTAACTCAAGTCGACATTCTCCGCACTCTAGAGGATAATATGGTCGTGGCTCAAAACCGAATGAAACAACAAGTTGATCAGGATCATTTTGAATGTCATTTTGATGAAGGAGATTAGGTGTTTGCTCCAAAGTTTTTTGGCCCCTAGAAGGTCCTCAAACATATTGAGTCAGTGGCTTACAAATTAGATTTTCCTAGCCACTCTAAAATTCATTGAATCTTTCATGTCTCTTGCTTAAAAAAAGTGGTCAATTATGATTCCCATATTCAAACTTTCCTTAGAACTAGATGAAGAAAGTTTCATTCGCTTGCAACCAAAGGCCATCCTCAACAAAAGAGAGAGGCATCTCCATCGATGCACTATACAAGAGGCATTGGTACAATGGAAGGATACACAACCCAAGGATGCCACATGAAAATTAGCAGATATCCTTCAACGACTCTCTCATCACCAACCTTGAAGAGAATGTGGCATGTTAAGTTCCTATCCTAACACTCTTAAGTGGATAGATAGGTTGCTATGTATTGAGGCCATCTCTATTAAATAAGTCTCATAGGTATAGTGTGAAAGAAATAATTGTAAGAAGGCTTACTAGAAGGTTTTGTCTACTAGAAAGTTCATGGGAGGTTTGATAGAAACTATATTATGAAGTAGAATCAAGGTAATGGGATGTCATGTAAAGCAAATTGTAATTGGAGATCTGCTCATCTAGAGGTTTCCCCCTCGAAGAGACTAGTGAAAATTGCTTTCATCAATAAAATTATTTATATTTGTGGTATTATGGTTCATCTACAATTGCCTATTTATGTTATAATTTGTCATTTCCGCTCTAAATCTTGTCATGTCCTATTATTTCTATTTTGAATCTTCTATTTTGCTAAAAATAACACCACATCAACAATAAAATATGAGATGGAAAGACCTAACTACATAATATAGAAGTGTTACTTATGTCTTGTGTAAGCAGTGATGAGGTGTTTTATCCTCTTCATCTAGGTTCAATTCCCATTTTGCTAAAAAGAACACCACACCAATAATAAAATATGAGATGGCAAGACCTAACTACATAATATAGAAGTGTCATTTGGGTCTAGTCCAGGCAGTGGTGACGTGGGTTATCCTCTTCATCCAGGGTCAATTCCCACAAGTGACACGTTTAGCTCTTAACGAGTATATTGTTGTAATGGCCTTCAACATTGTGTTGACAAAGCCTCAAGTTTTTGCAGAAGCTAGTTTACCATGGGTACCATCCTTGAAGCAAAGGGAAGTGTTAAGTAAGTTTCCCTGAGATGTGTATTTCACAAAAGTTAATAAACAAAAAAAAAACCTACATAATATAAGTACACAATGTGATCTTGGAAAATGAAATGGCATTTAACATCTTGTTCTAGTAAAATATTAATTTATCTTGTTCTAATAAAATATTTCCATTACATACAACATATTCTCTATGTTTTGAGTATCTACACTTTATTTGGTTGGTTGCTTCCGAGTAAGTTCTAGTTGTTGAATACTAGGTGTTAGTACTATGATCTACAAGAGAAAATAATCTTTAATTTGGTGTTATGTCCCATTAGCACATCTGTCGGATACAGACACGCTACTGGAAAAGTGTTATTCTTGCAGCGCCATCATATGCTCTTGGTCTTGGGTGACTAGAACAAATTTGATATTTCCATCGGCTTCAAATGAACCACAAAATCTGTGTTCTTCTATGTCTGGAAGGACATTTTTTGGTTGCCTGAGATTTGGAAATCATAGCGAGGGTTTTGGTGTCAAGGCAAGAGGTTTGTACAAGATTAAAAAAGAGCGCTAAGCTACAGGAGATCTCCCGAGATGAATCTATTTGTCGATTTTCAAAAGTTTCTAGATCTGCAATGAAGCAAACGAGATTTCCATGATTATCCTTTGCCTACATTCTACAAGTCTAAAGAGGTCGATGTGGAGGTTTTTGGTTCAAGAATAATGACAGAGGATGATGGTAGTGGGTATTGTCTGGACTGTGATTCTGATAACCATACTTTTAAATCACCAAGTCACAAGACAGCGCACATAACATATGCCAAATCATAGCATTCAACACAAAATGTGAGTAGAGAACACTCACCAAATGCCACAAGGAGCAGAAAAGTGTTTTGGGGTTTGGTCATCGAGCCCCATCTCCAAGATATGACCGAGAGTCAAAGTGCCATCACCATTGATCAACCAAATTGTATTCCATCGAATGCCAAGTATTGGAGCAGCATTGATAAGTGCAATCCACTGCAGGAAGCCAGCAACAATACACCCATCCGAATGTCCATCACTCATCACCAGGTGCTATACTTATGGGCACTAAATGTCAAACCAGAGTCTCATTCGAATGACAACAATTCACAACTATGATAATTCTTAGGGTATGAAGAATGATGTGGAGAATATTCTTGATTGGAGAATACTTCCCCAAAGCAAGTTGAAGTTCCTCTTAAGCATGCTCATGTTATTTTTCAGGTTTTCAATGGTGTGCCAGTAGTTGTTGATCCTGCTAACATGCACGAAGGTATAAAATGACTTGGATCAATTATTTAGTACCTGTGGACCTTGTTGTTGACCACTCAGTGCAGGTTGATGTAGCTAGATCTGAAAATGCATTTCATGCAAACAAGGAGTTTGGATTTAATCACAATAGGGAAAGGTTTGGTTTCCTCAAGTGGGGCTCATCTGATTTCAAGAACATGCTAGTTGTTCCTCCAAGTTCTGACATTTTACACCAGGTGTTGCTAGCCTGGGAGAAAAGAAGGACGAGGATAGGAGCATTTGTTACCTTGGATTACTTGATGGGATTGCTTACAACATCTATATTATTGCTTACTAGGTAACTATTGTGGAGAGCCAATACAAGGGTGTTGAAAAAGAGGATGGAGCCTTGTAAAAAGAATGACATTCCAAGAAGCTATATTTAAAGTAATCAAATATGTTATATGTGGCCACAACTTCAAATAGATGCTTCAGCAAGTTGTTGGTCATTTATGGGCAATGCCTATAGTATCTTGGAGACTTTATTTCTAGTGTTTTGATTGATTTTCTATTTCTCCGCAAGATCAAAAGAAAATCAAGATCCAACTCAGCAATTTCCTCTTAGGAATTTGGAGGACTTCCTTGATAGACTTCGGAGGCTGCTAAATAGTGAAGTCCTAATTTATATTTTAAATCATAGGCTAAGAGTCTTTATTGTACAAACAAAATAGAGGTTGAGATTACGACACTTCTAACAGAAGGGAAAGTTCACAGGTGTTCATGCATTGACAATGAGTGTTATCAGTTGTAGATATAATCCATATTATAAGGGAATTAATAACACATGGCAGAGTTGCATAAACATTCTAGATTTGAAAGGATTAATTCCATTTATCTAGGCAGACAAGTTACAAGTGTTCATTTATCAACATCAAGAATTTTCCAACCGAAACCCATTACTTGGAGATTATGTTCTATTGATAGGATCTGGGATCTAATCTGTTGGTGGCTAGATCCTGAAATTTTGTAACCAATTTCTAGGCTTAGCCTAAAAGAGGTTTTGAATCCCTTCAGTTAAGGAAAAATGTAAGGTTTCATATTTTCTATATATTGTAAAGACAAATGATCTTATAGAGGAGGGGAGGAGGAGGCCCGAGAGGGTTCAGGAGAGATTAGGATGCAGGACTGAGACTCTTTTTCATGATTGTAAAGCAAGAACTTTTTCATTTCACTTAATGCTACAACCCTTTTGATGAGCAGACTTTCTCCTTTATTTTCATTCTTGCTTTCTTACTTTAAAAAACATGTTGTCTTTACAATGCATTGATATATCTTGTTATGTTGATAAGGCAATGAAGATTTCACTGATTTCTTTCTCATTCCAAGACTTGTTTTTTGAGTACCTTATTTTATGTTTCTGAATGACATTTAGGATCAAGAATCTTCCTGTGTGGGTGAACAGATTGGACACTTGCATATTTAAGAATCTTCCTTTGTGGGTGAACAGATTGGGCACTTGGATATTTCTTTATTCTTATGGTTTTATCTGGTTTATTAAATTGAATACCATTGAATAAGTAAGTAGGATCAACCCTTGTTTACCATCATAGATTGATATTCTCTTCATTTGCTGCAACTTCCAACCTTTTTCAAATCCACACACATTTATCCATGTAAATCATTGTAATAACTAATATTTTCTAGGCTTGACCCTATAGCAATATAGGGGCAACTTTTAGCACTAACACTAGGATAGGATTTGTGTGTGGAAAAGAAGCTAAGTTCCAAAATAGAGTGAAAATAGTTGCATTAATTGTTTTTGAAATGTTGCTTAAATAACTTCCACTCGTCCTTGAGCAAAGCTTACATGCTATGAAGGGAATTTCTATGTCATCAAGACAACCCATGGTTTTTACCAAGCCTCATTTGCAACCCACTCTAAGAGGTTTTGAACCTAGGTCTTTGTGTTAACACAACCTCACTCACAGCTCGCCACATTAATTAAATTTCGTTAATTAAACCATGGCCAAGAGACAAAATATCTTTTACACCACATTTATGGGCCACAAGTTAAAGTTGGATCAAATTTGGTATCAAAGGGGAGACATGGATCAATTTCAGCATGAGTGATTATGATTGTATACAAATTATGCATCAGTTCTAGCATGAGTGATCATCATCGTATACAAATGATGTAGGGGGGTCCTATTTTAGGCAGTCCTTACAATATTTTATGTATAGGGTTTATTCTAATAAGAAACCATGACATTTTATAGAAAAATTGTTGTAAACATTATTCAACACAACTAGAAACAATACCTTTAAAAATAGAACAATATCACTATCATATATTCCCTAATTTTGGAGAATTTGGTGCGTTAAACCCTTTTGGCAACCATATTCTTAAAAATTCACAAATTATCACATTGCACCACTTGATCTTGATCTTTGGGGCATCATCCATTGTTATGCATCCATTTAACAACATTCTATTTCCCTTTACATAATCAACTCATCAAATGCATGTTGGTTATGGAGCATGATTATCTTCCTTATTCAAAGGTCTTGTTTCAGCCATGTTTGAATCCCATTTCCTAACGAGAGGGTGTGGAGAGACTTGCACCCCCTTCCCCCCCCCCTCCACATCTATTGTCAAAAGGGTCTGGGGAGAGGGGGTGGTGATACATTTTGGAACCCCCACACCCCCGAGCAAGGATTCGAGGGCATCACCCCCAAAGAATTTTTTTTGGAAAAATCGTCTTGTAAAATATTGTAATTTCATAAACAATCTAGACCATTCATTAGAAGGTCGCATATCTGACGGTAGAAGTTATGTTAGGGTTTTTTCCTTAGAGGGCAACCCTATTTCATGTATGAGCGAATTGTATCACAGCAAGGGTTAGGAGAGTGAATATTGTATTATGAGGAAGGAGAGTGAAAAAAGAAGAAGTTACAGCAAGTATGTTGTAGGTTGTATCCCTTCATTTGCTAGATAATAATAAAATAAGGATCTGACAATTTCTTGGGTGGACATAGCCCACATTGGGTGAACCACGTATATCTATGTCTTTATTGTATTGTATATCTTCTGTGTTTTATTTCCGCATCTGTTTTATATTATAACTCTGCAATCTTTTTTTTCTAACAATGCCCTTAACAACATTCTAGCTCCCTTCACTTTCCTCTTTGTGTTTTCATAATCAACTCATTCAATGCCCACAAATAGAGTTAAATGGTCCATCTTTCCTCTTAATAACAATCCAAAAATTTGTCTGACTGTTATAGTGAATTTATTAATTCTCTTTCTCAGTTCAATATATATGTACTCTATACATGCAGGTTGCTCTCGCTTATGATTATAAGTACTAACTAAACTTTGATACAACTTGTAAACTAATATAGGATATTTCCCTTTTATTTCTCTTNGCCCTTAACAACATTCTAGCTCCCTTCACTTTCCTCTTTGTGTTTTCATAATCAACTCATTCAATGCCCACAAATAGAGTTAAATGGTCCATCTTTCCTCTTAATAACAATCCAAAAATTTGTCTGACTGTTCTAGTGAATTTATTAATTCTCTTTCTCAGTTCAATATATATGTACTCTATACATGCAGGTTGCTCTCGCTTATGATTATAAGTACTAACTAAACTTTGATACAACTTGTAAACTAATATAGGATATTTCCCTTTTATTTCTCTTATTGGGTATATATTTTTATAAAAAATTTAATATGAAATCTATTAAGATTCATCATAAATCTATCATAAAAATAAAAATTATGTCAACAATAATTTAAATCCCATTGTAAAGAATAAAAATTATGTAGCAGTGATTTTAATCCCATGGCAAAGAAATTTGTTTTCACAATTATCATGGCAAAGAAATTTGTTTTCACAATTATCATGTATTACCAGGGTGTTCTGCAAAGAGATTTTTCTACCATCGAATTTTCTTTACTAACTACATATATGACACCTTTAATATCCAAAAGATGTAACACTTAATTATTTTTCCACAATTTCCACCTAGATGTTGCAAATGGTGTATTTCATATCAAAATTAAATGAATTTAGAAAATGGAACTCCAAAACTCTTCAACATCAGCAAGCTTTAATGTTATAAGCTAGATGCTCAAGTCCTCCCTATTTAAAATTTGGCAATGAAATTACCCAAACGTCGTCTTCAATCCTTTCCATGAGTCTATAAATAAATAAATAATAATCATCTATGAAAAAAAAAATAGAAAAAAAAAATGGTAAGTCATCTTTAATCCTTTCTACCACACTCCTTTAAACTTTAAAATTTATATACAAGAAAAACCATTAATCCATTATCCATTAAAATAAAAGAAAAACCATTCATCCATTAAAATGAAAATAAAATAAAATGAAATGAAAATGATTGAACATCTAACCTACACAGCAAGAGGAATCTAATAAATTGAGAGTTCCGCAAACATGTAACATTTTAGTTGTATATTACAATCTCCCCAAAAATTGCTCTAACGAGGATCCTATGGAATTTAACAGCGCCAATTTTCCTTCCAAGAAATTAATGAAAACCTGCTCAACAGAGAGCTAGGCTGCTAATCAACAAATAACCATTTTCACAATTAAATGAAAATGCTCAATACGTCCAACCAACGAGATGCAACAGGAATAAAAGACGAAATATTCAGTGAGAAACTGCCCTCCAAATAAAGTCAATATATCACACCCATATATGTGGAAGTGATCCTTGTACATCAGAAATACAACACAATAAATACTCCATGGGAATCCGCATACAAATTGGCCTCAAGACTGATATTTAAATTTTACACAATCCAATCTGCCCACTGTTGCAAAATAAGGCTAGATTATTTTGTACAACTTTAACCGAAAAGGGATTCAAACTTGAATTTTTGTTCAAAAGATTCGAATAGCACCATGTGCAAATGACACAAACCCTGCGAAGAATGCATGTTGTAGCTCTACAAAAAGAAGAATATTGGACTCGAGTAGTTTTCTTACACCTATTGTAATATAAAAATGTGAATAAAGAAGCTATCTGTCTCCAAACAATTCAAAGTATCAATATTATGGAAGGTAAAGAAGTTCAGTATTAATCCTAGAACACCACCGTACTATCAGAAACAGAAACCAGATCTGCAAAGTAGCGAAGACATTCAAAGGATAGATAAATGTCCAAACTGGCACAGCAAGCCACGTATAAAATATACACTGAATGGCTATTATTCAAACAGGTGCAAGGCATTAAAAAAATATTAGAAGAAACGTTAAAAGACTAAATACAAGTAAACAATAGTCACTGGCTAAAAATCCTTAGCCTCCAAAGCCACAGGGCCAAGTGAAAATGCTGCTCCATCTAACAAATTCACATCCATAACCTATAAAAACATACGATTGTACACACACGCCTCGGAGTTGACCCTAAAACCATTCAGTGGGTAATGGGTAGGCCTGAATCTGAGGCCTGCCAATACAAATGAATACATATGTTTAGGCTAAATAATATTCTCTCGATTTGTTTGCATCTTCTAATGCCATTAGGTACAATATGTAACTCCATGAGAACTAAACAAATTATTCATATACTGTATTTGAATCGGGATGAAATATAGGCAAACAATTGGACCAATGCCTTGAATGGAACAAATGATTGCACTTAGCAAAACTTTATATGATTTCCACCCCTGCTTGCATTCAAATCGAATTTCACCTCAAGACTTCCCAAAAGGCGCAAAATTCAGAATAATTCTACTTGGGGAATCGCCTAGGTGCAATCATTAATACAAAAATCCCATGGTCCTTGCAACAGAAAAGTAGCAGCAAGATGTCCAGCCCATCTATATTTTCCATTCCAAGGTAAAAAACTCCATGTCTCCATGATTCTAACCAAATGGGTTACCACCAACTGAAGGCAGTGAGCTTTGAGAAGACAACCGAGGAGCTCCAAGATTGAAGAAGAGATCATCACTGGGAAATGAACCAGAAGGAAAACTAGTAATAGGAGGTGTCACCCCAGATTGCCTGTAAAATATGAAGTCACATTTTATGAACAAAAACATTACAACTATATGGGATACATGATATTGAAACACTTCAGTCAATATTTATACCAAAACTTGAAAATCAGCGTAACATGAGATATCATCCCACCGGGCCTTCAGGAAAGACTTACACTTTAGGCGCAAAAGCATTTGACGCCTGCTGGCCCATGTATAAACCTGCAAAATAACAATGTAACCAGCTGATGTTTAAAATATCCAGCCAAACACACTGGACTGGTTTAGTCTCAGTCCAAACTCAATTTGCATGATCCCAGCATGCACAAAAGATGACGACTCTAACCTACCCTTCACATGATCGAACTTCTACAAAGGCAAAGAGAGGATTTTAAAGAGCAAAACCATGCTCTCAAAGCAGAATATTTTTGCTTTCAAGCTTCTAGTATAACAAGCCTGGACAATACAAGTGGCCAGGCCAAACAAGAGAAGGAATTTGTCAACCATTATAATTTTGTGTTTCATTCAAAGGACTAACTAAAGTACTTAAGGTGTCCATACAACCATACATTGACATGCCATGTACGTTGTCAAAGCCCCAAAAGTTCATGTGTCATGATTGCCAACTCGGGATGCACTATATGCAGGCTTGTCTAAGTTGGCCAATGACAAGTCTTTGGACCTAGATAATTTCCCATGTAAGTTCTACAAGGCCACTTGGAATTGTGGGGCCCAGCCTCTTGCAAGTTAACAAGTAGGCCATCATAAAGCACTCTCTCAAGAGACTTGATTAACATAGGCAATATTGAATTCACCCCTAAAGCTCAGAATTTTGAGCTCAACTCCAATTGGAGGCCAATTGCTATTTTAATGTCTCCTACAAGATCCTAGCTACAGCACTGGCCTTACGTGACAAACAATTGTTCACCCAAATCATTAGGCCAGACCTGACAGGATTAATCATTAATCCAAGGTCGATAAATCCTTCACAATATTATTTATGTCTAGGAGTGGGCTAGAATCATCAACCAAAGCTATCTTTTATTGAAAGCAACTTCAAAGAAACCTACAACCATGTGAAATGGCCATTCATTTTGGCCATGCTATAAGCATCATATTTTGGCCCCTTTTTCCTAAAAGCAGTGTAGACCCTTTTCATCAATGCCCTCGCATGCCTCACAATTAACAAATCCAATCCTTCAACAGTAATGTCTTGAAAGGTTTTAATTATTTTGGGTCTTAGATCAGTGATGGAGCAAGGTACCTTAACTTGCTCTTGTGTAGGCCTAATTGAGCCGGCACTGACTAGTTGACCCTTTGAAGAGTCTTAGAATGTTGTATCCCTTATTCAGTTAACCTTCAACACAGGAGTAAACCTTAGTACAATGGAAAGAAGATCGGTTGGTTAAGGTTGCAAGAAACATATTGATTAGTTAGATGGAAGCAACGGGAGGCTAGAATGTCGGGCATTTTTCTTCATTTCTAGTCGAACTTTACGAGATACAACATTATTGATACATTCACCAAGGCTGTTCACGCACCATCTTTATATGTGTCATGGTGGCATAGGCACATTTCTATCTATAGAATGGAAGATCAGCCAATGGAAGATCAAGGGTATCCTACTTCTTGAACCAAATGTAGGATAGATGATAAATGGACATTTTGTCGATGTCTCCTTTCTTTACCATTAAGGAGGATCACAAGTCATTCAACATTGTATTGGAATCCTTCCCCCCCCCCCAACTAGAGATTTTGTTATTAGGGTTCTCAGCAGTACTTGCATGTTTCTGCATCACCATTGTGTTTCTCAATTTCATGGTTTTAGGCCATAGATCTTATCTAGCATAACATAGCATAGTTTAGATCTGCTTCATGCTTTTATAGGAGCGGCCTTTGCAGTCTAACTTGTATTGCCTTTGACCTATTTGTGGTCAATAGTTGGACATTAATAAAATTATCTTATCTAATAATGAAAGTGTTTTGGACAACCTAAAGTTCCAACATCCAATGAGCTAAAACTATCTGCTTTAGGAAAAATTGAAAGGAGCCCCCAAATTGGTTTGACAAATCTTGGGTGATCTTAGACTAAGTCACATGGTTAGGGTTCGAGTTCGGGTTCGACAACGATTAGGTTCGATTTGGGTTCGAATTTTTCAATAAGGTTCGAATGGGGTTTGGCTTTAGGTTCGACTATATATCTATAGACTTTAAATATAGACTTTAAAATGAAATATAAGATAAAATAATAACTTAATAAAAAATCCTCAACAATAACTATATGTGAGTAGTAACCTTGATTAATAAATATATATGAATAATTTAATTGTCATAAAATCCAATCATCAAATATGATATCGAAATTTAAAAAATTGATTAATAAATATATATGAATAACTTAATTGTCATAAAATCCAATCATCCAAATATGTTATCGAAATTTAAAAAATATGTTATTAAAATTTAAACCATAGTCTACAACAACGAATTGGAAAACAAGGAATTGGAAAAAGTGGTAGAACATATTTCTCAACTTCAAAATTTAAAAGAATCGTGGCTAGCCTATCGATGGTCACGGATCGATGGTTTACTGCTTCTCACCACTCAAATGCAAGCAGCGGCATCACGACTCATAACAGTCCCGAAGGAGGCCCAAGGGAAGGGTTTTGAGTCTCGACAGTCCCAGAGGAGTCCCAAGCGAATGGTTTCAAGTCTCGACAATCTCAGAGGAGGCTCGAGCGAAGGATTTAGAGTCTCGACAGTCCCAGAGGAGGCAGCACGCTGGAGAGCGGGTTTCAAACTTTCACAAACGCGAGGATTTCGTCTTGGTTCCAGTTCACAACATTGAACACTCGAAAGGGTTCACGAATCACAATGACCAAGGTTCGACGAACCTAGACGAACCACAAATTTTTTTTTAGGTTCGTCGAATTTCGAACCTCAAGTTTCAAATTCGGCGAACCCTGTGACTTTAGATCTTAGATACAACTAGACCAAATATTCAAGTTCCTCCAAATCATGTTTACCTTTCAAGCTTACCAAGCAACGCTGAGAATGGGTACTTTATAGACTAGAACAAAAGATCTATATATGGATCTCCTAATCGATGTCTTTCATTGCTCACTATTGAATTTCTACATTATTCCCGTCATTAGGTGACTTCAACCACCACCTATAGGCACCTAGTAGAGACTCTCACAGCATTCCTCTAGGCCAATTTTAAAGGAAAGAGACTTTCACGAAGTTAATTGGGGCTTGTGTTGCATGACATAGGATGGGGAATGCATGGGGATAATTGATGTCCACAACAAAGGGAAGGATTTGCCAAGCAAATGAATCATAATATCCTTTTGATTCCTTGCCATCTCAAAAAACAAGCAATCATAGCAAGAAGAGGACATAGGTTGGGGCCTTATTTAAGCACTAAAAGAGCCCCTTCCCCCAAGATGCAGGTCAAGCCACAAGGCATAATCCTGATGAGTCTTCACCTTCATTTGCTATGATGACACCTCGCCCTGACAAGTTGTTTGGCATTCTTTTATCAAGTGTTTAACGTTTGGCAGTTTGATGGGAAAAACTATTGGCTAACCCCTCAAGGCAAATTTCTATGTATAGAAATATGTTTCTAAAAACAACTTCGTAGTTGATTCTATATGATGTCAGCTATAATAATAAATGTAGTTGAAGTTTACGGTAGTTTAATAACCCTTAACAAACATGTTTTGTTTATACATATTATTTTATCACTAGAAATTCCAGAAGCATATCTTCAATAAAAATTGTCACGAATATAATTGTAACCATTAGGAATGCTTTACTATGTTTCTTATCTTATTACCCAAAAAGCAGGCCTAGTTAAAATTATGGGTGTAATCTCTGTGTGTACGTGCCACACCCATATGTATCATTAATGTATTTGTAATCATGGCTAAGACCAACCTTTGATCACTTATTAGTATTCATTGTAATACTAGGGAGTGGTTAAGGCCAACCTTGTCAAACTTGTACATGTAGGCTCATTAACCCCTCTTAGGGGTAGCACCCTACTTGAGTTGTGTATCTATACACCACAACTCTCATTTTTATTATATGATCTTGTGATCTTCTTGATATCTCTTATAAAGTGTTTTATGCCTAAGGACACCTATATCTTTGGCATTCTCTAGTGATTGGTATTTCTTTCTTTTATGAGAACTTGTGTAGCACACTTGTGTTTGGGTATTTTTCTCTCTAACGCACTTCTGACTAGGTTATTGCAGAATTCGGTTTTGTATTTGGAAGGTGCTTTTAGGGACTTAGAAGTAACGATAGTTTTATTCTTGTTCTTTTTTTAAATTCTCACAATTTTGTCAACAGTCCCATAAAAAAAGAGAAGGTAAAAAAAGAGAACGATATCTTGAAGAGGGTTGGGAGGGCGAGCTTTAGGTTTACTCCCTTTCTTTAAGGTTTTATTAATATGAGTGAAAGAATACTCATTTCCTTTTAGGACATATTTTAGGTAACGTTTTCCTTGTTTAAGATGATATTTATCAAAATTTGATAATTGTGTTGATCAAAGTGTTTAAAACCAAAAATTTATGGGAAGGAAGGTGGTGAGAGCCAACATGGAGGTATATGTCCATGTGAATTTTATTTCTGTAGATTTGAAGGGAGAGGTATGCATTTGGTTTTTTGGCAACCAAGAACTTGAGAAGAGGAAGACAGGCATCTCTAAAATTTCGTAGTGCACTTACTATGTTCAAAAAGGTTATTAAAATGGATGAGGAATTGGTTAAATTTTTATCAACCATGGGATGTTTTCCACAATAATGGTTAGATATTATATCGATAGAAGTGTTACAACTTTCCTATACAATGAAGCTTACAAAATTTCAAACAATCCTTCTGTTGATGATTACAGCTACGTGAGACATCCTCCAGGACACAGACTGAGTGAGTCGACTTGAGAGAGAGCCCATGAGTTGGGTGTGCCCATGAGATGGGTGTGTGGTTCCTCTCTGAGACAGAGATGGAACGTTGTGCCCCTGTTTGAGGTGGTGAAGCCCATGAGTTGGGTGTGTGGTTCCTCTTTGAGACGGAGATGGAATGTTGTGTGCCCCTATGTAGGGAAGCCCATGAGTTGGGTGTGTGGTTCCTCTCTGAGACGGAGATGGAATGTTGTGTGCCCCCTGTGTGGGGAAGCCCATGAGTTGGATGTATCGTTCTCTCTGAGACAAGATGAAACAATGTATTAGCCTCCTCTGTGCAGAGAGTTGAGATGATGTGATACTCCAGATGATTCCCCTGTGAGACGCAATGAGAAAGAGATATGTTGAGTTGGACATGCCTGTGGCTGAGCACAGGTGAACATGATCTTAGTGGTTGAGCACTAATGAGTGTGGTTCTCCTGTGAGACATAGTGAGATAGAGATGTGGACATCCTTGTGGCTGAGCACAGATGGATGTGCCCCTGGTGGTTGAGCACTAGTGGGTGTCTAAGATCCCTTGCTATATTGTACAAGAGTCAGACTTATCTGTAACCCTATTTGTGATGTAAAGGGTACAGGTTGGCCCCACCATAAAGTGAAAGATAATTAATGTAAAAGATAATTAATATGGTAATTATTAATTATATTGTGAGTTATTGAGGTCGGCCCTGTTGTGCCAATAGACATTATTGTTGATAGGCTCAGTCTAATATAAATAAAGGTAAACTCTCCATTGAGGAATCATAACACAAGTGTGAATTTGGAAATTTCAACAAGTACTTGTTCTTGGGAAAAAGTGTGCACCTCTCTTGGGCGCTAGTCTTCTAGGGTTTTGTAAGCACCCTTTTGTGTGCTAGGTTTATGGTGTGGGAGGTCTTTCTCTTGAAGAATATAGCAGAGGATTGGTTGGGTTTTCTTCCCTTGTTGAGAAGGGTTTCCCAGGATATTTCTTGTGTACTTGTGCATGGTATTTCTTCTTGTGATCTTGGTTGTTGCAACAAATTGTTTATGGTTCAAGTAAAATGCTAAAAATGGAATGAACTTCATGCTTGAGCCTAGCTTATTGAAAAATCAACAGCTTCCAGTTGTATACTTCTACAGCAGAAAATGAGCTTATGATGCCCATTTCTATCTATCCAAAGATAGAACACTAATTATTGTTCTTGACACTAGTACTATGAGTATAAACTTTGATAAATTATCTTAATGAGGAGGCATATCGGCAAAACATAATGGGTTATTCTAAAAGAGTCACATATGTAAGATTATCACTTCTAAGAAGAAACTCTAACTTATCAGCCCAGTAAGCAACAAATGAACATTGACTACCCAGGGCTTTATTTTGTTCATCTTTGTTTTCTCTATGCACTCGATTGGATTTTCTTCCTCTTATGAGTGGGGGCAAACTATAAAGAGAAGATGCCTTCTTCCTCAACACTTTAGCATATGACATGTCAAGAGCAGTGTGTGTTCTTATAGCATTGAGGGCCTTTGCTACTTTGAAGGTTGGATATTCTTGGGGTTTCCCCCCTCTTACAAGCAAAACTTTGAATCTAATTGATTGCATTGAGGGCCTTTGCTACTTTGAAGGTTGGATATTCTTGGGGTTTTCCCCCTCTTACAAGGAAAACTTTGAATCTAATTGATTGCTCCATTGTACTTCACCTACCCGCGAGGCCTTAGAGATTTTTACTTCTTTTAGAACAACCTATTGATCTCTTTGATTCTCTTCCTAAAGGGATTTGATTCCCTCCTGGGTGTCTTCCTATATTATCTATGTCTCCCCCCCCTCCTTTTCCTTTTCAAGGGATTTTAGAATTGCTAGGGCTTCAAAGAGGTGGTTGTTTGCTCTAAATATGGGTTAGCTTTGCTTGTTGGGACACCTTACTCTATTGCTTTGTTTGCTTGTTGTTTGTTGGCCTAAATGGGTTGTGTTCATTCTAACTAGTGGAGTTTGTGGGCTGCTTGGTGAGAGGTGGCTCCTCTTGATTCCTTTAGCAACTTTTAGCAAAATGCCTATACTAATGGCAAGAATTACTTTGGAAGGGGATTTTCTTATAATCTAATTCTTGCAGGTGATTCCAATAATCCATGTTTATTTATGACACCTACAAGATGCCCTTCTCCAAATCCACTTCTACACATACTTGCACAAATAAATAGGCTTCCTTTCGGTGCAACTCAATTAATGTATCAACCCAACTAGTCCCCAATTGCTTTCAAGGTATCTTCTTCCTAGAATATTAATAGAAGATGAGGCAACCTAACCCATACAAGGGTTGTTGCGATGAAGTCTAAGGACCGATGGGTTAAAAAAATGCCTTGAGATCCCATGAAGTATGAGCCAAAGCGAAAAAGCCAATTCCTATCCTCCCTATTTTGGAATTAAAAAACAAAATACCGTCGACCACAAGCAAACATAGTTACCTGACCCTTGACCTTGGGAAGCAATTGCTCTACTATCCACATCTCCATGGTCCTTGGGTTAACTTTCCAATCAAAGCTTGTTCAGATAGAATGAGAGTGTTCTTCTTGGATTTAAGGTCTTGATAACCAATTAGGGATGGAATCTGTGCGCTTAACGAAATAATCATGTGTAGATCATGATAGTTTGGGTGGGTTCAATGATCCTTCTTCCAGCTATTTAAGTCTCTCTTAGAAGGTGTTTCTCCCATGGATGTCTCTCACTAGGAATGCATTTGTTTGGTCATGAGTCATCTCAATCCAAAGGCAACCGAAGTTGCATACTCTTCGGCAATGGCAACGATGATCTGCAGGGATGGCAATATGTTCTCCATTGCTAGGGCGAACCCTAGTCACAAAATGGTCTTGCTCTCCTCTCACTAACTTCGACATGTCCAGTCTTAAGATTGTCCATGGGATGTTGTCCCCAAAGAAAAACCAACATTTTGGTTTCAATGGAAAGTTGTCAATGGCTTTTGCTTCAAAGTGTTCCATGAATAGGCTTGCATCAACAAGGGATAAGAGAGAACCTATAGCAATGCCCTTGGTTTGTTCATATATTTCACCCCTAAAATTGAAGAAAGTGGAGTGAAGACAAATCTTGACCAGGTACAACCAACTAAAGGTTTCAATTGTTTGACAAGGAAACTGGCTTGGGCATATATGGGGAAATTAATGGTACTTATAATGGATCTAAGGGGAACTCCTTGAAACTTAAGAGGACCATAAATTCAAAATGTGAATGAATTTTTGAGAACTAATTGTTTTTTATTTCAAGATCAAGGCAGGTATTGTTGATGGCGCGAATGACATTCTTAGTGATAAGGTTGAAAGCAGTGTTAGACTTATCGCGATATTATCGAATTTCTCACAATATTATCACCAAACTGGAGGAAGTCGATAATATTGCGGGAAATTCTCGCGATAATTTCCCCCGAGAATTTCCTGATATTATCGCGAAATTCTCACGATAATATTGCGAATCAATCTAAATTATCGCCCTACTAAAGAACCGCACGCCTTTTGTCTTATAAAACCGGTTTTGGGGTTTTATTTTGTCATTTTGCAAATGTTGTTTGTGAGGTTTGAGCTCTAATGGTGCTGTAACCATTTTCCATCAAGCAAACAAGGAAAAATCCATAGTTTTCGATGCCATCAAGTAAGCATTTTTGGAGTGGGATCTACTCCAATCTACCATATCCATTGAACCAAGTATGTAAACAAAATTATGCCCTCATTTTCTTTGTTTTTCAAGATTTAGTATAGGGTTTGCATGTCCATTAGATATAACTTGTTTTGCCCCTTTTTAATGGAGGATTTAACA
>SNQJ01S0009599.1:11701-35003 GCA_010110895.2 Picea sitchensis | reverse complement strand
TTATGTAGGTATGGTAGTTTAATTGTAGCATTTTTGAAGTTTTTTTGTGGATTTAGATTCTAAATTTCCCCCATGTTTTTTGTCCCATAGGTTTACAAATTTAATCAGTGATCCATTTCAATTTAATAGGTTTACAAATTTAATCAGTGGTCCATTTCAAAATGCCAAAACCATTGGACCCAATGTGAAAATATGGTTTACCTTATGATGGCCATAACAGAATGAGGTTGAGTTGCAAGTTATGTGGTATGGAAATATTTGGTGGCATCAGTCGCTTGAAATACCATCTTGCCAAAATCTCGGGGAATGATGTGGAGATTTGCAAAGCATCTACCCCAAATCTTGTCCACATTGTTAATCAATCCACTTTTGAAATGAATAAGAAGAGAGATCAAAGGGAAGAAACAAGGCTTGAGCTTGCAAATAGATATGGCAGCACCTCAGGAGTAGGGGAAAGCCAATCCTCGGGCTCACATTCCATAATGCCTGGCCCCTCAGCATCCTCACCTTTCTTTGTTTTGAGGTCAGTGCCTAGGGGGCAACCTTCTATTCGGTCGATGGTGAAAAAAAAAGAGAAAGTCAACCAAATTGTTGCTAGAAGAACAACCCGTTCTACCACTCCATGTTTGAAGTGTATGCTATTGTTGGTCCAGGATACAGGGGACCTCCTTTTAATGACTTGAGAGGACCTCTCCTTCAAGGGGAAAAGACCGATTGCACAAAGAGATTGGGCAAGCTAAGGGATTCATGGGAGATCACAGGATGCACTGTTATGTAAGACGGTTGGACAGATGAGAAGGGCACGTCCATTCTCAATTTCTTGGTTAATTGCCCCAAGGGGACATTGTTTATCAAATCTATTGATACACCTACATATGTTAAAGATGCACACTTATTATGTGAGTTGTTGGATAACTTCATCCAGGAGATAGGCCCACAGTATGTTGTCCAAGTCATTATGGACAATGCTGCTAATTATGTTGTTGCTGGCAAGTTGCTCATGGAGAGGTATCGGACCTTATATTGGACTCCTTGAGTTGCCCATTCCATTGATTTGATGCTAGAGGATATGGACAAAATTCCTTGGATCAAGGAAATTGTTGAGTCAGCTAGGAGTGTTACAAAATATATATATAATCATACATATGTTCTTACACTCATGAAACAGCTCACAGGGAACAAGGAGTTGATCTGTTCTACTATCACGCATTTTGTGACAAGCTTCATTGCTCTTCAATCTCTCCACAATTCTATGTTGGAGTTGCAGATGATGTTTCTTTCAGATGAGTGGAATGCTTATATTTATAGCACTACAGTGGATGGGCAAGCCATAGCCCAACTTGTGAGACACAATCAGAGTTTTTGGATGGGAGTGCAAGAGTTGTGTGTTATCAGTGAACCTTTGGTAAAGGTTCTTCGCTTGGTTGATGGTGACAAGCCTGCGATGGGCTACTTGTATGAGGCCATGGATAGGGCCAAGGAAGCTATCCATCGGTACTATGAGGACAAGGGGGAAGAGGGATTCACTAAATGAGTCAAGATATGGAGTGTGACTAAACGAGTCAAGATATGGAGTGTGACTGATGAGCGATGGAACAACACTCTCCATCGTCTGATTCATGCAGCAGGGCTCTACCTCAATCCCGCATACTCTTATGCATGTGGATTTAGGTTTGATGCAGAGGTTATGAATGAGTTTTTCCAATGTGTTCAGAGGATGGTGTTGACTCTCGCTGAACGCTCAGAGATTTCCAAACAAATTCAGATATATAAGCCGAGTGCTGGGACATTTGGGTATGAGATGGCTATCCAAGACAGGACCACTACGATGCCAGGTAAGCTACAATTTGTTTCAAACTTTCAAATTTCAATGTCTTTCCTTTCTATCTATTAAATATTTGTTACTCAATGGGAATATAACTCGTTCTCTTTCCTTTCCATTTATTTTCTATAGATGTTTGGTGGGAAAACTATGGCAGTAGAGTCCCAGAGTTGCAAAAACTTACCATTCGAGTGTTGAGTCAAACTTGCAGCTCTTCAGGGTGTGAGCGCAAATGGAGTGTCTTTGAAAAGATATACACTCCATAAAGCGCAACAGGTTAGAAATGTTCAAATTAAAGTTTTATTTTTTTATGATCTCATTAATTTTAATTTATGCCCATGGGACATCATGATTCATCATCTAATTACAAATTGTCCCTCATACAAGTTAGATGTCCACCATCTCAATGACATGGTCTATGTCTACTACAATCTGAGGTTGTGGGTGAGGCAGATAAACAAATTACCCGACACTGATGCCATTGTATTGGATTCAATTGACACCACGAGTCCGTGGAGGGTGGAGACCGAGGAACCTGTCATGGAGGAGGCACCTGAGCGGTTGGAGCATGATGTTGATGAGATGGAGAGGGAGGAGGTATCAGAGCCAAAGGATCTTCCACTTACAGGAGAGACAGATTTAGAACAGCAGGAGGACATTGAGAGTTTTCTTGAGCCAGTGCCACAACCTCCACAGAAAGTCGAGACACTGCCAATTAGGGGAAGAGGTGGAAGACATCCCACTACATCTTCCACCATAGACTCCTTATCCCCAGGAGTTGCACCTACCACCTCAGGGTCAACCTCAACACGTCCACCTACTGCTTCTAGAGGAAAAGCACCAGCGATGACCTTTTCCCATAAAAGGGGTAGAGGGAATCGTTGATATCATAGTGCATCATGATTAGCCTTGTATGCTTGTAGTATCTAGATTCCTCATGATAATCATTTCATGAGATACATTTATTTTTGTTTTGATGTGATTTTGTATTATCTTATTAGGAATTTTATGACTCGAGAGTCTGGACAGATATCATATTTTAGTATCGATGTTTGATGTACCACTTGACATCTTATATATCTTATATTGCAGTTTTATTTTCATATTTATGTGACAATGTGTTTGTTTGATGTTGATCTTGGTTGCTTTAGAAGTTTAAAGAGTTGAAAAAAAATTATTATTTTTTTATTTTTAAGTTTACCGATAATTTCCCCAATATTATCGATAATCTCAATTTTGGACCCCCACCGATAAATTCCCGATAACGATAAGTGTAACATTGGTTGAAAGGATTATGATTGATTTTCTTATAAGTGTCGGAAGAGAGTAGATCTAGCATTTTGGAGGTTTAGTTATCAATATTCATGATGAAAGTGGCATTTCCCTTATCAACTTTAAGTAGAATGAATCCAAGGTTGTTATTACATTGTTTTACCATGAGCTCAAACATGGAAATGATTGGTTTGGAAGGTTTTGGATTTCAAATTATACAAGCACAATCTTGTCTAATTACCTCCAAACCATTGTTGGGTAAAAAATATGTTTGAACAATTAAATTCTATCTTTCCTATACTAAGTATTATTTTAAGTAAATATCTCAACATCATTGCAATCTACAATGGACTTTATCCTTCCATATTGCCTTAGTCAGATGTTGGAAATGTAGAGAAAATCTTTGTTCGTTATGATAAACTATACAAAGGAAGACCAATGTTAATACTCAAACATGCTTGCTTTAACACACATGAGAAAGATGGTTGTCATTTAATGGTAATCGTTTAATGATGAAAATTATTTGCACTTTATAGGAACATATCCATGTACTATATTGGAGAGCTTACCACTAAATGGAAAACACATAGATACAATTCCATAAAAAAAATTCAATTTTAGTTTTAAGCTTGTTAGACTCGAGCCTCAAACATAACTCGGCACTCCTTAGAAGCTCACATTCACAATGGCTTGGAAGGTCCACAACAACTATGTGTAGAAAGGTACTTGCAAGCAAACAAACAATAAAATTCCATTAGTACAGCAGTACATGCTTGAGGAGAGGGCAGGTCCATTAGTTAAACTCTGGATAATTGAGGAGAGGGCATGCCCACTAGTTAACCTGATTATTCAATGAAAAATAATTGTCAATGCCCACATTTGTGTTAGCTTTTTAGCTCGGGAGGTACTCCGCATGTTTTGTCTTGTATGCGGATGTTACCTTGATGTTTACACTACCAAGCACTTAACTTTGTAATAGTTTTTATAAAGTTGTTTTAAGTAGTTCTTTTATTTAAGTGATTTTTTAATAAAGTGTACCTTCTAATTTTAAAGTGACTATTTTCATAAAGCACTTATGTAATAAACTGAAATCACTTTAATATTTCAAGTGATTCATTTTGGAGGGAATGGACCATGACCCTTGATCTTGAAAAAGGCAAGATCTAATCTTGGCCTTTGGATTTAGGGTTGGGGAAGGTGAAAAGACACTTTGGGGGGAAAATGTCATTTTCAGATTATAAAAGAATGCATTGGGTAGTCTGCAAGACATGTTGAGAAGAGATCGGGAGGAGATTGAGAGAGATTTTTTGAGTATACTTGAGAGAGGAAACTGAACAGCAAAGAGGACACGTTTTCCAAAGGAGGGCACAAATCCCAACAAAAAATTTATGTGAGTTTTGGGCCGAATTATTTTTCTGTTGTGGGAGGCCATACTGTACAGATCCGTACGATTCCGTATAGTCCATACAGCTGTACGGAATTGGCATGGAAATCGAAACATTTTTAGCATGGTTTTTGAGGCGGATTTCAGAATTATGTTCGCTGTTTCTGGACCGTATGGAACAGTCCGTACAGATGACTGTTGGCATGGAAAACGAGGTACGGAAGAGGCCGTACAGCAGTACTGCTTTGGCACAGAAAACGAGGCAGATTTTGGTGGGACTGTTTTGGTGCTGCGAGGTATTTTCCTTGGCTGGAAATGTGTATTTGCTGCTGTTTTGTACTTTCCTGAAGCTGAATAATAATATCTCTCTCTCGTTGGGTTTCCCCACATTGGGGTTTTCACTGGCATTTGCCTAAATTTCCGAGTGTTATGGGTTGCTGTCCACTGTGTTATTTCCGCTGCTATTTTGCTTAGCAATGTGTATTTCTGCTTATGGAAATTTTGGAAATGTGGGTTTATGCATTTATGAAGTTCATGCAAGACAGTTATCTCTAGGTTGCTAAGTGTTTGACAGAAATTTCATTTGCTGATTTTTTGTCATTAAAAATCTACAATTTGTATGAGGTGCAAAGGAAAAGACAACAGGTGAAAACAGTCTCTATCTTCATTGACTTTACAGTCACAATTAATGGATGAATGTAGTAAGTTCATATTAACATGGTCTCCAGGGGATAACCGCCATAGCTTGCCATTCAACAGTACTTAAAAAGAGAGGAGCATGTCACTGCAATAAATTGCCATGGGCTTCAAGCAACATTTAAAAGAGTGGAGGACGTAACTGTGATTATTTGCCATGAGCTTCAAGCAATAATTAGTAAAAAAAAGGCCCAGAATGAATGGATTATCATCATATAATAATATGATCTAGTGTATTCTATGTCTCAATATATATGGGAGTAAAACAATTAGACTGAATTAGAACAAGAAAAAAATTGGAAACTTGTAAAATACAAAGAACTAGAACAAACTTTTCAGTAAAGTAGGAAGGTCACAAAAATATAATAATACAAGTCCATTTTTATATTCACAAATTAGTTAGGAGGAAAGACGTACGAATTTAAATCCATTTTCATATATATAACAGGGGGCATTCTAATTGAATCTGCAGTTTGCTATACAAACAAAAATTAACTAGAACTGTGACCAAACAGATACATACCTCAACAAAACCAACTACCTGAAGCGAAGAATTACTTCAAACACTATCCCATACCGCAACAAAAACAGACCCCAAAAGACTAAATCCACCTACAAGTACATAAGACCCTTTCCAGGAGATAACAGCAATAACTTGCCGTTCAACAGTACTTAAAAAGAGAGGAGTATGCCACTGCAATAAATTGCCATGGGCTTCAAGCAACATTTAAAAGAGTGGAGGACATAACTGTGATTATTTGCCATGAGTTTCAAGCAATAATCGGTTAAAAAAGGCCAAGAATGAATGGATTATCATCATATAATAATATGATCCAGTGTATTCTATATCTCAATATATATGCGAGTAAAACAATTTGCCTGAATTAGAACAAGAAAAAATATTGGAAAGTTGTAAAATACAAAGAACTAGAACAAACTTTTCAGTAAAGTAGAAAGGTTACAAAAATATAATAATACAAGTCCATTTTTTTATTCGCAAATTCGTTACAAGTTAGTTCCCGCATCTGGGTCTTTACAGTGGGCTACTGGCACAAACTGAAAAATGATCTACAAATGCATTAAACAAATAAAAAAGTATTCCTTCTCTAGGTTGGCGCTTCAGCATGGATATACTGTTTTTTACATGCAAATTCAAATCCAGGAACCATCATGCAACTAGTTAAATAAAAAAGGTAAAGCTTGGAGCAGTATTAAATTAATAGAACTGCCTAAAACCCTTTTGACTTTAAGATCTGAGTGAAAAGTCACCGTACAATTGCATTGCATACTTAAGAATCTATCTTCTTAATAGGTTAACCATTAGAATATTGACAGTGGTATATGACAGACAACGTTACTTTTCTTGATAGGTCAACTGCAGATTTAAATATTTGACAAGAAAAAATTGACAAGGAGATAACCTACCAGAAGCAGCTGGTTGATAAAGAGTTGGTGCCAGAGATGGTGTCCATTGGGTATTAAAAGCCCCTGGACCAGAGCCGTGTGCAGCCAAAAGAGCTGCATTAGAATTCGGCAAAGCAGCTTGCAAGGATCCCATGCTTGGAAACTGCATAATAGTTTTAGACACCAAGCAATCTCAGCACACGAAGCATGACAACTTCTAGCATTAACAATAGTTTGAAAATACAATCATCTTGCTCAATGATTTAGAAAATATGAAATCCAAAGCAGAAAGAGTAAGGATATTTTCAACTACTCCTGTAAAACACTTGACTGGGATAAAATTGCATAAGCCTTTCACTGACTCAACCAAGTTTCAGATCACAGAAGAACCAATGGTGAGATAATGCATAAAGGTCCCTACAGAAATATCAATTTTGTCCAAATGCAACAGTAATCCTTTGGAACGTCACAAATCTGCAGGAACAATCAGACCAGTTCTACTAATTGTCCACATAAATATAAATACTCCCCTATTACTTGCAATGGGAATATATGTACTTTGATCCCTACAGAAATTTCATTTAATTTAAAACAGCAGTAGAACTTTAAAATATTACAAATCTTGAAGAACTCAAGTGGTATGTTTAATTAGGGTGAAAATGTGACCTCTTAGCTAGCAAAAAAATAATATTGAATCAGATGATTCCAAGTACAGCTTTAGTGGAGAGGGCACGTTAAGGACAACCATCTAACACATCTCATTGATCACTAGAAAGCTCAACCCCTACACCACAGAGCACCTCCAGAACAAGAAAGGGAAGACTCGATATGTCCAAGAGAAAGCAAAAGCAAAAGACAGAAAAAAGATGGAAAGATAATACAAATCTGAATGGCCAATGTCAAATCTTCTCTTTCAATGAATGAATTACTAACAAAAACTCTACTGAATGAGTTAACCAAACAACTTCAGCTATATTCTCTCCAAATGAGCAAATGGTTACAAGTTACAACATTTCATCTCCCAGAGCCAACTGAGAGAGGTTAGGAAAACATAGAGGCATGGGAGAAAAACTGGTATTTCTCTCCAAAAGAGCCAATGGTTACAAGTTACAACATTTCATCTCCCAGTACCAACTGAGAGGTTATGAGAACATATGGAGGCCTAAAGGTAAAACTGGTATTTCTCTCCGAATGAGCTAATGATTACAAGTTAGAACATTTCATCTCCCAATGCCAACTGAGAGCGGATATGAGAACAGTGGAGGCCTAAGGGAAAACTTGTATTTTATCTCCATCTCTACTATAATGAAGAAATATCTATTACATTTTCAGTGTTACTGCTAATTGTTTAGAAGTGCTGCATTCAGTAACAGCTCAATTTAATTTAACTTCTTCACAAATAAGAGGAATAATCACACTGATGGTTTTCAAGTGGTGACGCTGTTCAGAACATTTCTGACTCCTTGGACAGCATTAAGGATAAATTGTTAATAGCCATCACCTTGGATTATTCAAAATGAAGAAAGAATGGCGCAAATCTTTTACAACAATACACTCTACCCCAAGACTCCTCACCATGTTCATAAAACTGGAAGCATGCCCCATATATAAGTACCAATTCAAAAAACTAGAGATATGTCCCATATATAAGTACCAATTCAACAAACTAGAAGCATGCCCCATATATAAGTACCAATTCAAATTCAGACTCATCCAGTTCTTTTTAATTATATAAGTTTCATATTAGTACAGCATAGGAAAATAAGTTTTTTATGTTTAACATACAATGGATTGCAAAAGAAACTAAGATACACAAAGAGGAAGCACAAATACAGCATTCTTCTTCATATTGCCTAAAGACATAAACAGAAAGCCATACAATGATGATGATGATGCACAAAAGATACAAAATCCATACCGTGGTTCCTTGTGTTGCAGGTAGTTCGCCTGCAATATCAAAAGGGTTTGTGGATTTTGAAGGTGGATGATAATATGGCACTGAACCCTGTAGCGCATGAAAAAGAAATGGTTGCAAAACCATAAAATTATCAATATGGATTCAAACAAAGAAAAACTGAACATAAAATATTGTTGAAATTGCCATAATAGATCTCAAAGATAGGGGCTCCTTAGAGGCCAAATTGTGCCATGACTATATCTTTGCTTAATTCACAAATTACATACTGGCAAAGACACTCCCACTGAAGGAAACTGTAATCCAGGAACCCCACCAAGCTGGGAACCCAATTGAAAACCCGCATTATGTAAAACCGGTTCAGGATATGATAGCTTAAATAAGTCCTGCAATTTAAAAATTAGCATTTGAGTACTAACATTGCCAGACTGGAAGACAGGATTCCGTTCATACAACAGAAAACAAATATTACTCTACTTTTTTAGAAATCATACCTCTGGTATTTCATTCCTTCCATTCTGTGTGCTTCCTGCTGGGTGCTGTCCCTGTCCCTGCTGAGGTGGTTTAGTTGCAGGTTGAGCTGGTTGCACATTTTGGGATGAATTCGGAGGTGCAGGAGCGGCAGAAGACAACAAAGTATTCCATGACTGCCATGCATATTTTATCAAATAAAAATAACTTTCTCAGTCAATCCAATGGAACTTATAACATCATCATCCCAAAGCTTGAGCCATAGAAAAGCAAGGTACAAAGTTTCATCTTATTACCTGAGAGTCTGATACGCCATTGGATGGTTGAACAGACTGTGGAAATGCAGACCAGTTATTGCCACCAGAAACAGACGTTGCCGGACCTTGTACCTGAGGAGGAGGAGCCCACTGTGCTGACCACTGTCCAGCATTACTTACTTTTCCAAAAGAATCAATAACCGCTGTTGATGGTCCAGCAATTGGCCCCACTGGTGCTGCTGCTGCTGGCACTGGTGCTGGTGCTAGGGATTGTAATGGGGCTGGAGCTGCAGCCTGAGGAGCAAAATCAAATGTTGCCCATCCACCATTGTCTGAAGCAGAAGCTGCAGATGGCTGTGAAACTGCAGAAAAAACTTGCTGTACAGCTGAAGATTGGCGTGAGACTGAAGGAACTGCAAAGGGATCCTGTTGTGCAGCAGTAGATTGCTGTTTAACTGAAGAAACTGAAAATGGATCTTGTTGTGTGGCTGTAGAGGGTTGTGTGATTGAAGAAACTCCAAATGGATCTTGTTGTGCAGTTGCAGTGGGAGGTTCAGGTTCTGCACTAAAATCTATCAAACTTGCTGAATTAGCCCGGTTCAGGTTTGGAGAATTTCCTTCAACTGATCCCATGCTACTTGAAGATGCAGTTCTCTGCCCCCGGAATTCTCTACGAGCTTCAGGCTGATTAATCAGATTAAAAGCATTGTCATTTTGAGGATTCACACATTTGACTAGAGAGGCCAAACATAAGAAATGCAAAACTAGAAAGCATAAAGGGTCGTTTAATATTAATTTTCTAATAGACCAACAGGAAAAATTTTAAGGAATCATGTTTTTGTAAAAGTGTGAAACCTTGACAAATCTTTTAAATCCTCAAAATGATAGTACTAAGCGAAACTTATAAACATTTTATACCACACAGAATTTTATATATTTTATAGAAACTATTTTTATTTCTAAAATATATAAGTTTCAAATGATTTTATATTTTTTATAGAATTTTTGGCAATTTTCAAAGAAAATAATTTCATAGTATATAAGATTTGAATTTTCTATTAGCAAAAAAAAATTTGGAATAGACCTGCATAGATCCATCTTGACTCCGGATCTATCAAGTGTCGAGAAGGATCAAATCTCTCGAGGTACAAACCTTTAACCTTTCCTCAAATTTTGCACTCTAAAAAAGTTTTGCACCCTCTCAGCACTTGATAGATCCAGGGTTAAGATGGATCTATGTTAGTTTAATACATTAATATTAAAACATTAAAAAGTATTAATATATTTTATAAAATATTAATATATTTTATAAAACATTAATACATTTTATAAAATATTACTATACTTCATAAAATATTACTATATTTTATATTTTATAAAATATTACAACCTATTACAACATTAGTAACGACTACATTGTTTTTGTGATCTATTAATTGAAGCTAAGGAAAATTAAGTCGACTTTATTTTTATAAATATCATTATTATTATTTTTAATTGAGCCAACTTTATTGTTATAATTATAATTATAACATAACACTTAACACTTTACGCCTCAACATCTCCCCCATACTGGACTGTAGGGCACCTCTCGGCACAAACAACCAAATGGTAAATATTAGGCCAAATGATAAATATTAACCCCTAAAAGTTTCTACGAAAATCTTAAGATCAAATAAGAATAGTCACTAAGGCACTGAAAACAATTCTTACCATTGAACGTGTAGATCCTTCAATATCCCTACTGCCATTTGCTCGAGGAAAATCACTGACTCTAAGAGTGGGAACATCATCACCCAAAATATCCCTCACTGGACGGACTGGAGGAGGGCTAGTGATATCATAATCTCTCTGGTAATTTGGTGACTGCTCTTCAGGCCTACGTCTATCAGATGTATCAGGAAAACGACGATCTTCAAATCTCTTGTTTTGATTTCCATTGCCAGATCTGTCATCAAAACGTTTATCACCCCCACTTTCAAAATTACTAGGACTTCTCTTGTAGGTATCATCATATCGGCGATTGTCTTGAACATTTCTATCGTATCTGCTTCGATCAGATTCATATTGACCCGGACTTCTTCTCTCATCATAACCATATCTTCTATCATCATATCCTCCTCGATCATCATAACGACTTCGATCATATTCAAATTTTCGAGCACCGAATCCAGAACGATCACCATAACGACGTTCTCCGTATTCATCTTCATAAGGAGGACTGCGGGAATCTGACCGAAGTGAATCGGGTCTCCTACTTTCAGAGGCATCATCTCTATCACCCTACGAAAACATGCATGTTAACCTTTCAAATCTGAAAAACCATTCTAATCTCTTATTTAAATACACAAAATGATAAATGACAATTCAAGTAAAGATGCAGAAAAATATTTCCAATGCAGAAAGTTCTAGTTTAAGAAAAATGGACAGGAAATATTTGCAAGCATTAGCTGATCAGGTGCATACCGTTTTGCCTCGTGGAGGTCTATCACCACCCCTGTCACCGCTATACCTCTTGTCAACATATACATGCTTTATTAAGTCTCGAAGCCTGTCAACGTTGCTGAAAACAAATATTTGTTAAAAGAATGTTGGCATCCCAGACATCTGAAAATTGAAAGGCAGTTTAAGTGCATATCTCAAGGTGCACATTTTGTTACCTGCTGTCTGGGAGTGGATGACGCTGTGGGTCAAAGTCTTTAAAATATATTTCTTTTGCTTTCTGCAAGATGGAAGAGAGAAAATGATTATTTAGAAGGCTATCGGAAAATGTAATTTCTTAAGTTTTAACCACATCATTGTCAAACAAGGTTAGAGAGCTTCACTCTATCCTATTTGTTTGTAAAATGGTGGTTTGTCTGCAGGACACTTTTGGGCATGTACCTGATTGCCACCTTGTTGAAGAGAAGTCACTTCTTGTGAAGTGAATTTAGCCATGGATACTGATTTCACTCGATGTGTAAACTCCCGACTGCCAATTCATTAAATGAAAGTCACATTAGCAAGCCACTGACTGCTAAGGTCAATTATCTAGATTTAGCAAAGAATTAAAAAATGCAAGAAATTTCATGATTCATCAAAAATCAGCTCATGTTTTAACACTTACTTTCCTCGGTTATTTTTCTAACAAGGTGGAAAAGAGGTACCACCGTCAAAAATTATTTACACTATAAAAGCAAAAAATATTAACTTACTGGATCCCACTGCAAGTTGTGCAAACAAATGTCCAGAAATTTGTACAAACATATTGGGGTCCCTGAAAACCAGAAATTTATAAGAAACTAGAAGTCTAGTGATAAATTTGATGATCCTAATGATAATAATGGGCATTAAATAATTAAAGAAGCACTGTAACAATGAAGAATACTGTAAATACTAAAAACAAAATAAGGTATTGTATTAAAAAAAATGGAACGGATTTAGCAAGCAGCCGTAATAGACTAAAAACCCTTTACCTTAACAGAAAATGCGCATTTGACAGGTAACCAATGCACAAATGAATCAAAATTGATCCACTAGTCAGATCATAGATGGGGGCAGCAATAAACAGAACATGTATGAAGGGGAGACAATCTAGTTGGCTATGTTTGTGGTTGCACGAATGAATGTACATCCAAAGCAACCCTCTTCTCCCTATTATTGTAAACCAATACACTTAGCATGGTTGAAATGCTGGAGGTCTGAGGAAGAGGTTGAATCAAATATATATTTAAATGAGAGAGGCATATCTAGTACTTGGCAGAAATGCAACTGCAGATAACACAACAATCTGATGGTTAGAAGGAACTTAGAACTTAGAACACAATAGTATTTGAGAGAAGCTCAGACAAACACTAGTTCACCTAGCCCGATAGGCTAGATCTAGTGTGGTTGAGTGCCGTAAATTACAAGCAAAAGATCTTGGGGTCAAGCCCCTGGGCTCATTCCCTCTGTGATGTATTTGGTATTGTGGGTCTCACCCCCAATGTTCCTGCCAGGCCAGGTGCACTAACTCTACACAGCCCACTTTATACTGGGTACCATCCTCAGAATGACGAAAAGACCCAGAGATTTCCTAGGGATATATGTAACAAGGAAAAAAAAAAATAGTTAACCCAGTATGGTATGGATGAAGAAAGGATGTACAGGATAAAGGTTTGATAGTTGTAATGTGTGAAATCATAAACAAATGAGGCATCATTTTTCAATATTTTAAAACAAATGAGACATCATGTTTTAACATTAAACATTAATAACAAATAAGGCCTGATTAAATGGTAGGACTGTATAAATGGCAGTCAAAGCAAAATATTGAGAATTTGAACAAGATTGGTTAAATTACATAAAAACGTGGATTATGAAGGGTAGATCTAATGTTTAGATAGAAACGCTTGGCCAAAAGGCTTGTGCAGGTTACAAATTTCAAAAAATATATATATAAAATTTTTAAAAAAAAAGCTAAAACTTCCCGTGACAAAAAGCATAATCAATGATCATAAAAATTCAAACATTAATAACAAAAAGCATTGTCAATGATCATTAAAATTTAAACATTAATAAAATACAATGAATCAATGATTCATTTTAAAAAGAAAATCAAAAATTATTTCCAATTGCGTCCAGCCGTTCTGAAAATTTCATTTTAGGGTGTGGGCATTTCATTTTTGGAAACGTAGAACCGTTTTATAGGAAATAACAATCTCCAACATCGCCAGTAACAGCATTTCCAGAGAGAGGAATACATCAACTGTAAAATATTTAACTACCAGAGAATTAAACCGAGGTCTGCAGAATATTAAAAGCGTAATTCGAAAATCCAAAAACAAGATTTGAATTAAATGCATCTACTGTAACACCAGGCCACCGGCCATTGCATCCAAGGACAAGGACATTCAGCACCCTATGAAACATTCTTTAGGCAAATTGCCCACAGAAAAACAATAAATAAAATGGAAATCTGGAACTTACGAGGCTGTTGCAGTTAATACATTTTCGATTGGGAGGAAGCTTTAGAAGACTCCGTATAATCTTCTCATTCCTTTCATCTTCCTTCATTCTGTTCGCCATTTATTTTTCTCTGAGAAATAGAACTGGCGATGGATTAAATAAGGGGCAATTCTAACATAATACTATCTTCAAGCAACTTCTTTGCTAGGGAACTGATCTGAAGGACCGTTACTAAGATTTACATCCGCACAATAATATATTCATGGTAGGTCTTATTAGAGATACACTAGATTCAAACAATAACAGAAGGCCGTGGCAAAATTACAAATCTGAGAAACAAAACCCTTAAAGCCACAAATTTTCAAAAAAATAAGCGAGATCCAACCATTCAAAAGGGCCAGATAATTACCAGGGTATACACAGGGAGAATTGCCCGTCCAACGCTAGGTTGGGGATTCGAAACCCCAATTGATGACTGCAAAGAAACTAAATTCGCAGTATCAACGCCCTATTTCCGTTACAATACCGATTCTTTATAAAGAGAACAAGAGGAGCGCTCGAAAAAGGAATTAAAAAAATCTATGCGCAATCATTACCCCCAAGCTTGGTCTGATTTTGAATAAACGGAAAAATGCACGGATGCCGCTAGAACAGAAGACGTCTTGAGCGATCTGCGTGGTCTGTATATACAACTGGAGGTCGAGATGACGATCTGTATGCAAATTTGAGAGTATCTGTCATAAAGTGTTCTAGAAACCCTCAGAGTCTCTATACATCCGGAGTCGCCATGGAAAAAGGTTCCAGCGCTTCGAATGGTCAAGCTGGGCGCCGACGTCCCAGGTTAGTCCGGTAGGCATGACCGGCTGTAGACTGTGGCAGAGAATTTCGTGCTGTTTGAACGAATTTCCAGGTGGCTGTCAATGATTGAAATTTTAATAAGAGTAGTGATTGGGTTCTTTTCGGGGTAATTGTTTTTAAAATAAAAATGAAAATAATGACCGTTTTAACATCATTCGGGGCTTTTTTACGTGGTAGTGTCTAAAGGTTGTGTGAGAGGAGAGGCAAAGTTGGAATAATGGGCTTTTTATTACCATTTACTCAGATTTTTTTTCAATTTAATTTAATTCATTTAATTCATATATTGGAAAAGCCATTTTCCAGATGAACTATTTTAATTAGGAAGAGCCATTTTGAAGATGAATTATTTTAATTACGAAGAGTCATTTTTAATTAATTATTTAATTAGTAAAACTGTGTATGGATTAATGTTTATATAAATAATTATAAATAATTAATATAAATATTAAACATTTTTATTATAAAATTTATAATAATAATATTACAATTAATTTATATTACAGTAATAAAATAATTATGAAGAAGGTAGTTAATATAAAATTTAAATTATGTTAAAAAATATTATAAATATTAATCATTTTTATTATAAAGTTTATAATAATAGTAATATTATAATTAAGTTCAAGTGGATGAGTGTGGTTGTTTGCTCTAATGAAGGTCAAATTTCTGGCTAAGAGTTTTTTAAGGCATTACATGATGTTCCTATAGATTAGACCTCTAATTAGGTTTAGTTTGAGTGATTGAGAGAAATAATTGTTATTCTTCTCACTCAAGTTCAATTCACCCTAGAAACCATCCTCGAAATGAAGAGAAATATTTGGGGATTTTCTTTGAACTTTGTAACCTAGAAAAAAAAATGACCTGTAAAAGCCACTTACCCCACTTACCATTCATTAAACATGAAGAAATATTAAAAAAAAATCAACAAATACATTTTCTTGAAAAAACAATTATAAAATATAGTTAAATTTTATAAAAAAAAAAATTATTTCATGGATTAAAAATAAATTATTTTTAATATATAATATTATTTTAGATAATTTAAAATGTTTTTATAATTATTATGAGTGTTGTAATTAATATTATTGTCTATATATATATTCTTATGTCTTAAATTCCTATATTTATTATGAAAATGAAAAGTGTATGTTCTTAGAGAGCGCTTAATCATTTTTTGAGGAAGCTGCTACATATTTTTTATATTCATTTGCATATAAGATCTTTTGTCCTCTTACTCCATTGTTTAAAGAGATAACGAAAAACATGTGGATACTCAATTTTTTTTTATTAGGTATCAAATCTTCTATATAGTATAAAGATTATATTCCACATGAAGTATAGATTCATTATGATGTATTATTCATTTGTTTTGGACCTGAAATGTTAGGAGAGATTCCTTTTTGTGTATTCTTCATAAGTATCTTTAGTTGAATTTAATTTTTTATATCTTTTTTAATCGTTTTATTTATTTTTTTAATAATGTATTTTACAAATTTTATTAAATATTAAATTTAAATAGAATTATATTTGAACATTAAACTTTATCAATTTAAAATCAAAATCATAAAAGTAAGTTAGTTTTTTTTTTAGAGTTTAATTGGACAGCGGGATTGAGCGAGACGAGAAGACTGAGGTGGCATAAAAATAATCGTTTGAGAGGGGAAGAGTGAAGTGACATAAAAATAATCGTTTGAGAGGGAAAGAGTGAGATGGCATAAAAATAGTTGCTTGGGCTTTAAACTTTTAATGAGTTAACATCTTGCATTTTGAGTGGAAGCGGGGGGAAGGAGATATTAAAATCCCAGAAACTACTCTAAGACCTCAAACATGGTGTATTTCTTTGTTTGTTATCTTGTTTATTCTTAGACACAAGCTTCTATATAATATGTGATGTGGAGGAGGAGGGGAAGGTCAACAAACGCACATATTCAATCTATAACCAATCAACAACTATGTTAATAGGGCGGCCCCTACCTCTATGGACACACTAGGAAGAGAATGATGTGGTTCCATAGAATTTGATTAGAAGTTGATATTTGTAAGGAGGGTGATAGTGTGGTGGTGCAAAAAATAGTCACTTGAACCCTATAAATTTAATTGTCTATAAAGTCTTATATTTTAAGGTTTGAACGAGAATAAGGTGGGTCCATATGGTTTTGTTGGATGTCTGTGGAGATGAGAAAATAAAGTATTTATGTGGAATGAAATACCAATATAGGGATAAGATTTGAGATTATTATGAATATCACATAGATAACAATCCTAAGTTAAAGAAGGTTTATAAACATGACATCAAAATTGTTATTATTGATAGTATCAAAGCAAAGAAAGATGTTATCAAATTAAGTCAAAGACTTCACCTCGAAACTAACTTCCTAATTAGCAAAGCTTCCTTTTTTTTAACATGTTCCCTCTTATCACTAGTAAGGCTAACACTCTCATATTAAGCATTGTCGGGGATCCATTCATGCAATTCGATTTGATTTCACTTTGACTAAGCAATCATAAGTGTGAAGTATCTATTCCACCAACGTTGCATGGAACTTGCACCTAGCCACCACCATTGTTGCATGTGTTAATACATAAGCACTAGCACTACATATCATTAGCAAGACTTGAACCCTTGTGAGGACTATATTAGCTACCCACTTTCATCAACCAAACAAACCACACTTGACTAAATTAACAAAACTTTAAGTACAATAACACCTAAAAACTCACCTTTATCTATAAAATAGTGAAAAATAGTTATCAAATCCTAAAATTTTGAATGCCTTTAAAGTATTACATGTAAGGTCAAATGAGAATAAGGTGGTAACTCCATAAGGTTATGTGGGACAATAGGTTTTTGAAAGAGTGTGAGGTCTCGGTGAGGAATCTCGAATCAGGTTTCTCTATACACTTGGATTTGTGTGGAAGGGGCAGTTCAATAACAGTGGTAATTCCATAGGATTATGTGGGACACTAGGTTTTGAGAAGAGTGAGGGGTCTTAGTGAGAAATATTGAATAAAGTTTCTCTAGACACTCGGATTTATGTGGAAGTGGTGTGGCTCAATAATAGTGGTAATTCCATAAAGTTACGTGGGAAACTAAGTTTTGGAGAGAGTGAGGAGTCTCAACTAGAAATCTCAAATCAAATTTCTCTAAACACTTGAATTTATGTGGAAGTGATATGGCTCAATAGCCATCACACTTGCTTTCAAAATTTGTGCAACACATCGATTTTGAACTCCTAATTAAAATGTAGTTAATTATGTGTAAACATTAGTTTTCATTTTTTGCATGGATATTTAATTATCGTGCCATGGTGAACTAGACATATCGAAACATTATATATTTTTTTATTTTTGGTTAATGAAGAAGCCAGATAGCCAATTGAGGCACAAGCGCCTATAGGGACTATGATACCACAAGTGGGGAATAAAGAGGGGGTTTGCATGTCAAAGATTCCAATCCAAATTATGTTTGTGGGGATTTTTGGAATTCTAAAATTACCAACTATTTTCCCTTTTGACTTATCCCAAAGCCAATCATTAAATGAGTGTAAGGAGGTTGGTGGAAGGAGTCATTTCCCAAGTTATGAAGGAATGAGCAAGTACCCAGCTGATGGGATGTTGCCATATATTTCCATAAAGAGGTTGGTAAAACAACCTCTTTGTCCACTAAATGTAGAATGGGGTGAAAGTAATGTTCTTGAAAATCATGGATGACCCTAATTGCATGGGAAAAAGAGAAAAATCGTGTTTAATGGAGGTCAAGCTCAAGCTAAGGGAGGTGGCATGCAGGCAAAGAGTAGAGAGAGTAGAGCCATGAACAGGTGGCATGTGAGAAAACCTAACCAAGATAACCCTGGTTCATCATCTTATTCACATAGAAAGTCTCTAGAAGTGTTGAGAGTGGGACTGTGATTTAGGCCTCATTGGGCACACATGGGAAGGTGTTGTAAGGAGGAGTTTCTCAAGGGATTGTGTAGCAACGAAGGGAACTTGTTCTTGTGCTGTGTAGAGCCAGCAAAGGGAACACCTAATGGTCATGTAAGTCCTCAAAGGTCAGTGGCAAGATTTCCCTGTGGAAACATTCCTGTGAGAGACTATAAACTACCTAGAAATTCCCAAGTGTTACCCATAATTCACCCTTATGGTATCATGGTCTAGCTAGGGGGTGGTCGGTTGTAGAAAGACTAAGTGAAATTGTGCCTACGATTGGGTGGATTATTGCTCACCCTTAGTCAGTTGGTTGGACATCCATCAAATTCAAATGAGTATTTCAAATATGGTGATTTCTTATTATGTATGATAGCCTAGAATTGAAAGCATGAATTCAAGTATGAGAGGGGAAAAAATCATTTGAAAGGAAGTTTGAACTTCTATTTTACTACATTCAGAAATTTAGTTATGTTTTTTTACTGCATTCCATGGAGTATTGCTCAAAATAGAGCAATAATATGACTGTTGGTAGTTATAAACTCATATTGATGTTAGGTTTATCATTTAAAAGCTATGGGATGTGTTGCTACTTAGTTGCATTTGAAGTTTATTGCCCTAGTGAGGCTACATGTATAATTTCCCAAGTGTGCTTGGAGATTCCTCATACAAGGCAGTGTTATATTATATTTTCTGAGAGTTATAAGGTCAACCTTGTGGTAATGCTTATCCTTCGAATGATTGGCATGCAGCTTGATTTGGGGGTAGGTTCAATTGTTGTTATAGTCCTAGCATGAATGATATCATTGTGGTAACTCTAGAGTGAACAAAGGAATATATGGACTCAAGTGATTACTATAGTTGACAATTTGAATGGATGGAATGAAATGGTTTCAAGTTGGTTACTAGCATAATCATAAATCTATAATGTTATCAATCTAGATATTATCATAATTGAAATATGAGATTAGAGATTTGTTGTATGTTAAATGTCTGATTTAAATTGATTGTTGGGTGATAACTTACTAGACTTAGGAGCTAGTCTAAGAGTATCTCTATTATAAAATAGAGATATTGCCTTAAATGTTTGATGAAGTAAAGGAGGTCTAGAAGGACCATGGACTTGGTTAACTTGGGAAAAAATGTTCCCTATAAGATTACTCTAATTGACTCTATTGTTAAAAAGGAAAGAGAGCCCTCGTGCTTGAATGAGACTCCTATAATCTATAAAATTGTTAAAGGTAAAAGTTAAGTCAAATTTAGGATCTTAGAACCGTTGGCATCTAAGATTTGTTTGTATGGGATATATAGGTCCAAACCCCTTTGAAGTATGGTCATACTTCCATAATAATAATAATAATAATAAAACCATAGTATGTTTTAGGCCATTTGCTCTCAAGATTATAGTGGAGAAGAATATGGTTTAGAATCATATTTCTTGCCTTTATAGAAGCAAAGGAGGGCCTCGATAAGTGTTTCTTCCCTTAGGGAAAACACTTAGTTTTGTGGGAAAACTTAGGAGAATTTTTGGAAATTCTTCTAAGGCGACTTGGCAAAAATTTGGGTATCGCATAAAGTTTATTTCATGTGATACAACATGCATCACATGAAGCTTATTTTCATGCGATACAAGGTGTATCACATGAAAATAATTTTCATGCAATACAACCCATATCACATGAAAATTATTCACATCCGATACGATGGAGACCATGGAGGTTTGAGACTTGGATTTTTGGAGTGACTGACGTGTCACAAGAAACTCAATTTCTCATAATGCAATGTATCACACCACAAATTTTGTGGTGTGATACATAACACTCTCAGAATTTAACGAGATGCAATAAACATTGAAGTGTGATGGATTATGTCATAAATTTTTATGACGTGATACATCACACACAGAGAATCTCGATGTGACATGGTGCATCTGAAGAAGAATAGATGAAAGAAGAAAGAAAGGACGAGAAGGTCATTGTCACGACGAAGGAAAACTTTAAGGGCATGACGTATCGTGCCATGAAAAGTTTTGGCACAACATTTCATAAACTCAAACATCTTTGAAGCTATGACAAAGGTAAGGAAGATGAAGGAGGAAAGTAGGAAATACAGTTAAGGGAAAGAAGACATGGAAGAGAAAGAAAATGGGAAAGAAGTGAAGGAAGAAGGGAAGAATGAGCGAAGGAAAAAGAGTTCTCGCATTGGAAGAAAACCTCTGAAAATGTGGCGTATAGCAAGAAATACAACTTTCTTGCAATACATCGTGAAGAAAAAACTTTTCACGCAACGCGACAAAGAGAAGGAATAACCTTGTCACAAGGAAGAAAATATTTTGAGTTGTGATACGCCACACAAGATAAAAGTTCGAGCACGATAAAAAGTTTTTGGAGATGTGATAAGCCAAATGAAGGGTTCCCACATGAAGGTGATGTGTCATCATACGATGCTGCCATGTCCCTTGTACGAATGATAACATGGCAGGAGAGATAAAGCCTTAAGAAAATTGTAGAGGACCATCACTTCTTACTGCCAATGAGTAGAATGCATTAGTAAACTCGTAAGTAACTTTAAAATTGTGCTAATAAAAATGATTCAAGGAAAAAATTATATTACCCCACCTCCTTAATAATACTTAGGGGGTTGAGTATGTTACAATTGATATGTTCGATTTTAGTTTGTAGGTACATATCTTAGAACATAACTTTGAAACCTCACACTTATATATTTTCATGGGGTCATTTAGGAGGTGTCTTTTTTGAAAAATCTTAAAATTTGGCCTTTTACATTTTTCTAAATACTAGACCTTTGCAATTAATTTTTATTTATTTTGTTTTAATGATCATAAATCATTAAGGTTATGAAATCTCGATTTACTTTAAATTTAATATCAATATGGTGACACTTTGGGTGAAAATGTGAATTATGCAATTATTAAATTAAGTGTGCTATGTCTCTTTTCCATGATGTAGATTGGTCACTTGAAACTTTGATACTTTAACACCAATATTTGTGATGGCCTAAAGAAGTCCCGAAATAATTCATTACATATTGCCACTTTTGTACGTGCTCATTTGGTGGTCCTAACATATAAATAACTTCGAGAAAATGTAGGAGTTCTTTCCAAAGACATTATTTCACTCAACCATATATAGCTATGGTCCAACTATACTGATATTGACAAGAGTTCAACTTTGTGTTTACTAATCATATGTTTTCATACCACAAATTATAGAGTCAAAACCAATCAATCTAGTTTATGAAAAAAGAAGAAGAAGGGAATATGGCCTTTTTAATGAGTTTTTTAAATTAGTTGGACCTTTTACAATTTATGTGACATCACAATTTATATGATGTCATTGACCAAACCTTTAAACCAATGTGGAATAATATATAAGAAAAGATAAGATTTTAAAGTTGTAAAAACTATTCTAAAAAGTTAAACAGGATGTATTTCATTGTTTATTATCATGTTTAATATTAATTGTTTATTTTTAACACACACATCCATACACAGGTTTTTAAAGAATAGTTGTTTACATTAAATTATTATTCTAAAATGAGTGTTTTATAAGATATGTTTATAATAGTCTTAATGTCCTCAATGGTTAAGAACATGTGTTTACTCATTAGAGGTAACAAGTTCGATTTTAGAGAGTGTTAGTGTATGTACACCACCGTAGACTCTGTAGTCAAATCGTTGCAAAGAGGGGGGTCTCTTATCTCATAAATAAGAGGGTCTCATACTTCAATTTGACATTTGGTTAGGTTGTGACCTTAGATTAGATTATTATTTTTATTATTTACATAAAACAAGCATGCACTTGTTATTCCAAAGATCCATCACTATAACAATAAAGGAAAAATATGAGTATAGAGACATGTTGGTCCCTAAAAAATGAAAACTTGAGTAAGTTTTTTTATATTTTGAGTGTCAAACATCCACTTATTAAGAGGTAGGATGTCATGTTACAATGATTGGATGTGACCTTCAATTCATTTATTGATCATGGGTAGGGTATGCACATCGTCGTAAACTCAATAGTCAAAACGTTGCATGGTGGGGGATCTATTATCCCATAAATAAGGGGGTCTCATACTTCAATTTGATGTCTAGTTAGTTTGTGACCCCGGATTAAATTATTATCATTATTGACATAAAAATAAACATTCACTCAAAGAAGAAGAGGAGGATTCTCTATGTTGGTCCAAAAACGCAGGGATAAGTGAGTTTACTACAAAGTTGGGGTACAATGCAGTTGTTGAAGCTAGTTTTTCAGCTGACACTTGTTGGTGGTGGTGTAAGCTATGGAAAGTTCAAGCACCTTTATGCATCATGTGCATGAAGGTGGAGGAGTCCTCCCTTCACCTCTTTA
>SNQJ01S0009598.1:89744-100340 GCA_010110895.2 Picea sitchensis | reverse complement strand
ATAGTCTTTAGAAAACAAGAGTGCATCCAGAGATATTTCATTATTCATCAGATGTCTTGATGCAGGAGCACGCTCACTCATCAAGCGAGCCAGCACATCGAGCAGAAAAGACAGTTGGATAGTGCCTACAATTTTTGAAATGCTTTGGAAGTTGTTGCGCCTCTCTTTAATAAAGACATAAATAATCGCACTTGTATTGTAAAGGGGACCTTGAGCCTTTAAGCTCTCGTCCTTAGTAGATAGGAAGTCATTTAATAGATTTAATGTTGTTACATAAGAATTTAATTGTAGATATGATAGTTTCAGTTCTCGAGAGGGAAAACGGATATAGACACCCTCCCTTGTATCATTGTAAGATTATCAAACAGGAGCAAGGAGAGCAAGCAGAGAACTTGTGAAGAACACCCATGTACAGATTGAATTAATAGAAGAAAGACTTGGATTCAATTTCATGGTTTGTGTTCTTTCTCTGTGTTGATATTATGCTCATGGATGCTTGTTTTCTGTCATGCCTTTGTTTTGAAAATGTTGTGCATGTGATTTTAGAGGTTTTAATTGAAGTCTGAGAGAGAAGAGAATAAGTTTCAATTGTTTCTCTGTCTGAGCCAGGAGATTCCTACATAGAGGGCAGTGGAATTCATCCGCATAGAGTGTGTTGATGAGGCTAGACGGTTAAACTCTTAATTCTCATTCGCCCAGAAGTTGATTCGGGTTCCTAGGGCCATGCAAGAGAAGCACGGGCTGAATTTGAAATCTCAGTTGTGAATCTGAGCAAAGAGAACTAAGACTGTTGCTGCAGGTTAATGCGCGGAGTCTAGAATCTCAACATTGAGCAAACGTTGAGAGTTTGCTGCAAGGAGTGCACATTGGGAAGCTCTCATAAGGGCTTGTGAAATAAAGGACAAGCTCAGGAGGGATAGGCCTATCAGTTTGCTGAAAGAGAAGACCATGCGTGGCTGAGGTAAGCCTGAGAGAAACACCTTAGGTTGGTGAGAGGGTGAATAGATCTTCACGGAGGAAGCGTTTGATCCATCTCGCAGGAAATATCAAACAGAGATCGGACAGTTGAAAATATCCTAGAGAGAGACTCCACGAAATCCCGAGGACCGTTAGATCTTGCAAAACTGCAAGGAGTTAAGGTGTGAACCTTCAAAAGTTTGAAGTCCCGGAGGAAGTGGAGTCATTTATCTGGAGGCACAGGGACCATCAGATCATATGTGACATCGCATATCGACATCTCGCGAGTTGGAGAACCAATTTTTTGGAGCGGGAGTAGCGATATCGCGACGCGCGATACTCCGATAAGTTCTGAACCATCGATTGTGGGAGATGCATGTCAGGAGATCCTACAGAGTCGAGATTCGACACTTCGGAACTTTTGGTGTCGAAGGGATCACAAAGGATTCGCGAAACCCCGAATTTCGATGGGTCCCACGGCAAGAGTGTGTGGTATTGACAGGTGGCATCGCGTATCGGGGTTCTGGATTTGGGAGGTCCTATGAAACGGTGCCACGGAAATTGTGAATTCCTGATCGGTGATTTCCCGATTTCCACAGGTGTGTGGGGTCCAAGCATCAGCAACGAGGATAGGTTTCATTGGAGAATCGACACATCAGGTTTCAAGGAATTGAGAAGCAAGAAACCCGCGACCATAGGAATCGCAAATTCGCGAAGTCCGATTTCCCGATTGTGAAAGGAAATCAGTGGAGATTTATTGTGGGTGAAGAATTCCCGACAAGGAATTAGAGCAGCGTTTTCTTTCTTCGGGCCGAGGCCAGTGAAGGTCCTGGTAATCGTGATCGTTCTCTGAGGAGCGGGGAAGGTTGCGTCAGAGTGGTATCAGAGCCTAGAAGTCTCTGCTTTCTGTAGCAGAGAAGAGAAGAAGAAGATTTCACCATGCCGCCCAGAAGAGAAAGACAATCACCTGATCGGGAGGACAGGGATGCTCAAAGAAGAGGAAGGCCGGTAGGAAATCCATAAATAGAGCACTAGATGAGAGATCTCCGAGCAAGGCTTGAGGAGATGGAGACAGTGCAGAGACACAGAGCTGGTGCAGGGGATCTTAGCGATTCCGAAGTGGAAGAGGAAGTTGGACACAAAGAAGAGGTCACAACAGAGGATGCATCGACCGAGCAATTAATCAAAGCCATTGCCTGGATGAGTTCTAAGACCAAAATGGACATTCCAGCTTATGAAGGAAGCCTGGATGAAGAAGAGTTGTTGGATTGGATCTGAGCTCTTGACACCTACTTCGACTATGAAGATATCGAAGAGGATAAGAAGATAAGGCATGCTATCACTAAGTTGAAGGGACATGCAGCATTATGGTGGGACAAGCTATAGGCATATAGACGTTCCAAAGGAAAATAGAAGATTAAAAGATGGGATCAGATGATTGCTAAGATGAAAGAAAAATTCATCCCCAGAGATTATCAGAGCACACTGTTCAAGTGAATGTAGAACCTAAGACAGAAGATGATGACGGTGAAGGAGTACACCAAAGAGTTTTACAGACTCAACATCAGAGCAGGTCATCGGGGGAGCGATGATGAGAAGGTGGCGAGATACCTGAATGGTCTAAGATATGACATTCGGGATGAGTTAAGCATGGCGACTATTAGAACAGTTGAGGATTCTTACCAGATGGCTCTAAAAGCTGAGGAGAAGGTGAGCCACAAGCAAGTACAGCGAGGGTGAGGTAGAAGTCGAGGGAGAGGTAGAAGTCAACCCGGAGGCAAAGCAGTTGCCCAAGAAAGAACTCAGAAGCCCAAGGAGGAATGGCAGAAACCTCAGGGTAAGGTTGAGAGAGGTGGAACCTCACAGAGGCAGCAATATGTTGAGCCGAGGAGACAACATACAGAGCAAGGTGGCAGATATGCTGACGCGAACACTCTTCCTCGTACTAGAGGTCGAGGTAGAGGAAGAGGAGGAATCATCACATGTTTCACATGTGGGAAGGACGGACACAAAGCCGTTAATTTTCCAGACAGGAAAATGGACAGAGGAGAAGCTCACATCACTGAAGCACAAAGGCGTGATGTTGAGAATGAAGACACCGGAAGTGGGAAGTCACTAACGGTTCACAAATTTCTCTTAACACTCGAGAAAGAGGTGGAGGACACAGCTTAGAGAACTAGACTGTTCAGGACCACATGCAAGACCAAGGGCTGGAAATGCAAGGTCATTGTGGACAGCGGAAGCACCGATAATCTCGTTTCAAGCGAGATGGTGAAGAAATTAGAGCTGGAGACGACTGATCACCCGAGTCCATACAAAGTATCATGGCTGCAAAAGGGACATCAGGTGAGTGTCACTAAACAATGTTTAGTTGATTTCAAAATGGGTGAATATAAGGATAAAGTCTTATGTGATGTCAATCCCATGGATGTCTGTCATGTATTATTGGGGAGACCTTGGAAGTATGACCGAAATGTGGTTCATGACGGAAGGTTGAACACATACACCTTGGAGAAGGATGGGAGGACACACAAATTGCTTCCGATAAAGGATAAAGAAATGAAACCGGAAGTAAGCAGTACCATACTTCTCATGAGTGGGAAGGAAATTATCACAGAAATGGAGAAGAAGGAAGATCCACAATTCTTTGTGGTCAGGAAATCGAGAATTGTCCTAACTAGCACAAGAGTTGATGATCTACTAGAGGAGATTCAAGAACTGCTGGGAGAGTTCGCTGATATCATCGTGGACGAACTACCTCGTTCGTTGCCACCGATGAGGAGTGTGAGTCACCATATTGACCTCATACTGGGAGAAAGTTTTCCGAATAAAGAGGCATACAAGTTGACGCCACAGGAAAATGAGGAGGTCAAGAGGCAGGTACAGGATCTGCTAGACAAAGGACTGGTCAGAGAGAGTCTGGGTCCGTGTGCTTTTCCGACAGTACTAAGTCCGAAGAAGGATGGAGGCTGGAGAATGTGTACAGACTCTAGAGTGATAAACAAAATCACCATCAGGTACATATTTCCACTGCTGAGAATGGATGATCTGATGGATTGCCTGAGTGGGGAAAATTACTTTTCAAAGATAGATTTGAAGAGCGGATATCATCAGATTCTCATGAGAGAGGGTGACGAGTGGAAGACAACATTCAAGACAAACGAAGGTTTGTACGAATGGCTAGTCATGTCGTTTGGATTGACAAATGTGCCAAGCACATTCATGAGACTGATGAATGAAGTCCTGAGGGAATTCATCGGAAATTTTGTAGTCGTATATCTGGATGATATATTGATCTACAGTAAAACAAAGGCTGAGAATTTGAAGCATTTGGCCATTGTAATGGGAAGACTGCAGCAAGAGAAGTTGTTGATCAACATGAAGAAGTGTTCCTTCATGAATACAGAGCTCATTTATTTGGTCTTTGTTATTTCAGCAAATGAGTTGAAGATGGATCCTGAAAAAGTGGAAGTGATCAAGAATTGGCCACCACCAAGGAATGTTTTCGAGGTGAGAAGTTTCCATGGACTGGCTAGTTTCTACAGAAAATTCATTCAGAATTTCAGTGGAATTAGCACATCAATGATGGACACAGTGAAGAAGTGGCATAAAATTTTTCACTGGACAGTAGAGGCTGAGAAGAGCTTCAATCTGTTGAAGTGAAAGATTACAAAGCAACCAATTCTGGTGTTGCCTGATTTTCAGAAGACATTTCAGGTGAAATGTGATGCAAGCGGATATGCCGTAGGAGCTGTCTTGAGTCAGGATGACAGGCTGGTTGCATATTTCAGTGAGAAGCTGGATGAAGCAAAGCTTAAATACTCCACATATGATAAAGAGTTGTACGCCATCATACAGGCATTGAAGAAGTGGAGGAATTATTTGATACCCAAGGAATTTGTATTGTACAGTGACAACCATGCATTGCAGTTTATAAGTCAACGGGATAAGTTGAATCAGAAGCATGCAAAATGGGTAGAGTACATGCATAATTTCACGTTTGTAATTAAACACATTTCAGGGACTGCAAACAAAGTGGTTGATGCTTTGAGCAGGAAATGTTTGTTGCTACAAGAGTTTTGAGTCAAAACCTTGGGTTTTGAAAATCTCAGAGATATGTATGCAGGAGATGCAGATTTTGGAGAAGCATACGAAGCAGCTGAGAATCCAGTTCTCAAGGATCGGAGCCCCTGGATAGATTATATGATCCAGGATGGATTGTTGTTTCAAGGCAATCAGTTGTGCATACCGAATTGCTCTATGAGGGAGAATTTGGTGAAGGAAAACATAGCGGCAGTTTAGTAGGGCACTTTGGTCATGAAAAAACATTCGCGAAGCTGAGCGAATCGTATTTTTGGTCGGGCATGCGAGCAGATGTCAAGAGGTTTGTTGACAGATGCAGGATTTGTCAACATTCAAAAGGCAAAAAGAAAAATGCAGGTTTTTATCAGCCATTGCCCATACCGGAGAGGCCATGGGAGGCAATTAGCATGGATTTTGTGTTAGGATTGTCGAGGATGCAAAGAGGGGTTGATTCCATCTTTGTGGTGGTGGACAAGTTTTCAAAGATGGCACATTTTATTCCATGTCAGAAGACCAGCGATGCGACACACATCGCAAACTTGTTTTTCAAAGAGATTGTTAGACTTCATGGATTACCGAGAAGAATAGTCTTGGACAGGGATACAAAATTCATAGGTCATTTTTGGAGGACGCTATGGAAGAAGCTGGGAACTGATTTGGCATTTAGTTCATCTTATCATCCATAGAGGGATGGGCAAATAGAGGTGGTCAACAGAAGTCTTGGAGACTTACTGAGAAGCTTGGTGACAGAGAACCATAGCAGTTGGGACCATATATTACCACAGGCAGAGTTTGCGTACAACGATTCGGTGAATCAGAGTACAGGAAAGATTCCATTCCAAATTTTGTATGGAACATATCCATGGGGAGTTTCTGAACTCATGGAGTCAGGACAGGCTACGACTAGTAGTGCTAGCGCAGAGGAATTCGCTGAGGCGATGCAGGAACTTCACAGTCAAGTGAAGTAGTGACTGATGAAATCAAATCAAGAGTATAAGCGCAGAGCCGATCAGCAGAAGAGACAACTTCAGTTCAAATTTGGTGATTTGGTTCTAGCACACTTAAGGAAGGAACGATTCCCAAGGGGAACATACAACAAATTCAAGATGAAAAGGATTGGGCCGTGCAGAGTCCTGAGGAAATTCGGGGAGAATGCTTATGAAATTGAGTTGCCGAATGGCATCGGGATATCTCTGATTTTTAATATTTCGGATTTATACCCGTACAGGGCTGAAGAAGCAGAGGTTGGAGCTGAGGAACCAGTGATCCAGTGGCAGAAGCAATTACTAGTTGCCAATAAGCTGCAGATGGAGTGCATACTGGACAAGCGAGTGGGAAAGAAGACCAGGTAAAAGCAGTATTTCGAGTACCTGGTGAAATGGAAGAATCACCCAGTGGAGGATGCTAGCTGGGAGACAGAAGCAGTGATTCAGAAGCATGGACACACCGTGCAGGATCTCATGGATAGGAGCCCATGGAAATTTCCAAGCCAAGGAGTATGATGCAGGAGCATCGCTCACTCATCAAGCGAGCCAGCACATCGAGCAGAAAAGACAGCTGGACATCTCCTACAAATTTTGAAATGATTTGCAATTTGTTGCGCCACTCTTTAATAAAGACATAAAGAAGTGCACTTGTATTGTAAAGGGGACCTTGAGCCTTTAAGCTCTCGTCCTTAGTAGATAGGAAGGCATTTAATAGATTTAATGTTGTTAGATAGGAATTTAATTGTAGATCTGATAGTTTCAACTGTCGAGAGGGAAAATGGATATAGACACCCTCCCTTGTATCATTGTAGGATTATCAAACAGGAGAAAGGAGAGCAAGCAGAGAACTTGTGAAGAACACCCATGTATAGATTGAATTAATAGAAGAAAGAGTTGGATTCAATTTCATGGTTTGTGTTGTTTCTCTGTGTTGATATTATTCTCATGGATGCTTGTTTTCTGTCATGACTTTGTCTTGAAAATGTTGTGCATGTGATTTCAGAGGTTTTAATTGAAGTCTGAGAGAGAAGAGAATAAGCTTCAATTGTTTCTCTGTCCAAGCCAGGAGATTCCTGCATAGAGTGTAGTGGAATTCATCCGCATAGAGTGCGTTGATGAGGCTAGACAGTTAAACTCTTAATTCTCATTCGCCCAGAAGTTGATTTGGGTTGGTAGGGCCGTGCAGGAGAAGCGCAGGCTGAATTTGAAATCTCAGTTGTGAATCTGAGCAAAGAGAACTAAGACTGCTGCTACAGGTTAACGCGCAGAGTCTAGAATCTCAACATTGAGCAGACATTGAGAGTTCACTACGAGGAGTGCACGCTGGGAATCTCTCATAAGGGCTTGTGAAATTGAGGACAAGCTCAGGAGGGATAGGCCTATAAGTTTTCTAAAAGAGAAGACCAGGCGCGGCTGAGGTAAGCCTGAGAGAAACACCTTAGGTTGGTGAGAGGGCGAATAGATCTTCACGGAGGAAGCGTTTGATCCATCTCGCAGGAAATATCAAAGAGAGATCGGACAGTTGAAAATCTCCTAGAGAGAGACTCCACAAAATCCCGAGGACCGTTAGATCTTGCAAAACTGCAAGGAGTTAAGGTGTGAACCTTCAAAAGTTTGAAGTCCCAGAGGAAGTGGAGTCATTTATCTAGAGGCACAGGGACCGTCAGATCATATGCGACATCGCATATCGGCATCTCGTGAGTTGGAGCACCAAGTTTTCGGAGTGGGAGTAGCGATGTCGTGACGAGCAATACTCCGATAAGTTATGAATCGTCGATTGTGGGAGACGCGTGTCAGGAGATCCCGGAGAGTCGAGATTCATCACTTCGGAACTTTTGGTGTTGAAGGGATCATGGAGGATTCGCGAAACCCTGAATTGCGATGGGTCCCATGGCGAGAGTGTGTGGTATTGACAGGTGGCATGGCATATCGGGGTTCTGGGATTTGGGAGGTCCAGTGAAACGGTGCCACAGAAATCGCGAATTCTCGATCGACGATTTCCTGATTTCCACAGGTGTGTGGGGTCCAAGAATCAGTAGTGAGGATAGGTGTCATTGGAGAATCAACACATCAGGTTTCGGAGAATTAAGAATCAAGAAACCCGTGACCATAGGAATAACAAATTCGCGAAGTCCGATTTCCCGATTGTGAAAGGAAATCAGTGGAGAGTTATTGTGGGTGAAGAATTCCCGACAGGGAATTAGAGGAGCATTGTCGCTCTTCGGTTCGACGTCAATGAAGGTCCTGGTAATCGTGATCATTCTTCGAGGAGCGGGGAAGGTTGTGTCATGTATATTAAGCAATAATACATTGCAGAAAAAAAAAAAAACAAACCAACGCACATGAGTAAGAAACATGAACACCAAGATTTAAGGTGGAAACCTAATCGGGAGAAAACCACTGTTGCCGTTGTCTCTATCTTCAATTATTATTATTAATAAAACATTCTACAACAATGTACTAGTGCAGACTCATACTATTACGCAGGCTTCTACCTGCATAAGGCTGCAACCTTCTCTCGTTTACCAGCCTTTCCTGGAAAGGAGCTTCAACCCCCTGAAAATCGCACTAGTTTCTACTAATAAGATGCTTCTACTGAAGGCTTTAACCCTCAGACTCACTGCTGATCGCATTTCATAAATTTTCACACTAGATCAGATAGATTCAACCCCAAATTTACTGAAGTTCTATGCACTGGCCATCATCTTCTTTTAGAAGAGACAGTTCTGACATCTTATTAAGACTTGAATCCCGAAATCACATCAATACACTATGTTCTAGTGGCTATGAAAATAAATGAAATTATCTCGAAAGGAAACACAGATCTACTAACTACAAAGGCAGTTGTAAAAGCCTCCTAAACACACATTAAACAAGACAATAAACCTGGAGATGATGCCTCTTCTCTCATAGTTTCTAAACCCACAACCGAGAACTCTCTTTCAATGTAGATATGCCACCCGACTGCCACAATGAGGTTCCTCCATTCTCAAACCTTCCGTGCGATCTGCACAAATGACCTCAACCACTTTGCCTTTTTTTCGCACACCTGTAGCAAGGGCATCGATGCCTTCTTAATCCCATGGGTCCAGGACCCATTCAACGCTCATCGGGTCCCATATTTATTACTCGGGGGAAATCAGGCCCCATTTTAAAATTTGAATTCAACCTATCCGTGCCTTTTTAAATCGAGTTTCGGCATTCCATACGCTAGCCCTCCTGAGCTTATCTCCCGGTCAACATGACCGTCACACCGTGACCACAACCTTACCCCATCGGGGCTACAGGGTTTGTGATGCCTCAATGCATACACCCGCGTGATTCCCGATCGTCCAAATCTCGATGTTCCTTTACACTGACATTTGTTCTCCACTACGCCGCTATCCTCCTTCTTCTATTGTGCTGACTATTGTTCCCCACTGATTGGGGTTTTCACTGATCGCGATTTCACAATGCACAAATCCTTTTTCATCGGATATCCCGATGAANATGTTCCTTTACACTGACATTTGTTCTCCACTACGCCGCTATCCTCCTTCTTCTATTGTGCTGACTATTGTTCCCCACTGATTGGGGTTTTCACTGATCGCGATTTCACAATGCACAAATCCTTTTTCATCGGGATATCCGATTTCTCGATGGACAAAATGCCGACGGCGCCTGATCCTTTGCCACGCGTCCTTCCAGATGGAAGGCTCTTGTTCTTTCTGGGGTTTCGAGACCTGCCAGTCCCGATGCCTGGTGTCTCAGATCTCCGATACGCATCCCACCGAATGGACGGTTCAAATTCCACGTCGGGGTTTCCTTTAGGGATTTCCCTGATCCTTCATTCACGGGAATACTGATTTTTTGATTCTCGATACGTTGGTCCTTCGATGGGCCTTTTACCTGCCACATGTCCTCCAGGGTGGCCCACACGCAATATTCCTTATCGGGAAATCGCATATCGTGATTTCGCGATGTCTGGTGCACTCATTTATGGGACTCGCAAAACTTTGATTCCCGATTCTCCGATGAAGCACCTGCCACCTGTCCTCCAGGGTGGCCCACATGCTATCTTCCTTATTGGGAAATCTCATATCGCGATTTCACGATGTGTGATGCAGTTGTTCACGGGACTCACGAAACTCCGATTCCCAATGGCTTACCTCCCTCACAGCTTCTGCAGATCTGACGGTTTTCGACGACGCTCTACAACAATCATACGCTCCCATCCAAAATTAAACCATACACTGATTTGCTTACATGAAAACTCTTTTTCTTCCTTTGCCTCAGCCTTTGCCATCAATGAAAATATTTCCAACAGATGAGAAGTTGGCCTTTAGAGGTTAGTGTGACATACTTAACCAATTTAAGGGAGACTATGTTATATATAACCTAAATAGTATCTAAGCTAATGATTTGGAGCCAACAATCGCTAAGGTGGCCAAACAACTCCACACAACAAAACCAAATGTTGTTGTTCACAAGAAATTATTGTCTTGAACCATCAAAGTTTCACATTGTCACTAAAGTTCTACTCTTTTAAGGTGCTCGATAAGCAAGGGGAAAAGTTCTTCTCCTAGTAGCC